>QLPG01024427.1:0-26784 GCA_003314385.1 Gomphus sp. MG54 | reverse complement strand
CTCAAATTAAGGTATTTAATCCCCTCCAACATATCCAGAACTTCACTACACTCCAATGCACCCTACTTCCTCTGCTCAAAAAGAAAACATCATCTCCTTAGCCTCTCATGGTCATTCCACTCGCACTACTGCCTCAAGACTTGGCCTCAGCCAGTCTACAGTATCCAGGACTCTCAGAACTCTCCATCCCAACCAGCCCTGCTCCTCTGGAGGTCGTCCCCTCAAGCTTTCCTCTAGAGATCAACATTCTATTTTATCACAAATTGCTACTGGCAGAGCTGCCAATGCTACTCAGGTCACCAAACACATCAATACAATTATCCCCCACCCAGTCTCCTCAGAAACAGTCAGAAGACTCCTCAGGAAACATTCATTCAAGGCTGTGGTAAAGAAGAAAAAGCCCTTCCTCAGTGCAAGGCATAGACAGCTGAGGTTGGCCTTTGCTTTGAAGCACAGAGAGTTGACTGTAGAGGACTGGAAGAGGGTCATTTGGTCAGGTGAGACCAAAATCAACAGGTTTGGGTCAGATGGGAGGCAATGGGTCTAGAAACAGAAGGGGGAGGGGTCGAATGAGAGAGAGGTACAGGGGACAGTAAAGTTTGGAGGGGGGAAACATTATGGTATGGGGGTGTATGGGATGGAATGGTGTTGGGCAGCTTGCAGAGATTGAGGGAAAGATGGATGCTGATCAGTTTGTGTCAATTTTGGAGGACCACCTACTGCCCAGCCTAGAGGAAAGTGGAATTCCTAAGGAACAGGTAATTTTTCAACAGGAAAATGACCCAAAGCACAAGTCAAAGAAGGCCAAGAACTGGATGGAAAACAACAATATCACTCTCCTTGACTAGCCTGCACAGTCTCCAGACCTGAATCCTATTGACCACCTCTGGGATCATGCAAAAAACAGGCTTAAGGAGTATCCAACACCACCCAAGGGAGTTTGGCAAATTTGAGAGAGAGTAGAGGAGGTATGGAATAACATACCACCAGAGGTGTGTCAGAATTTGATAGAGAGTATGCCTAGAAGACTGGAGGCAGTAATTAAGGCTAAGGGGGGTAATACCAAGTACTAGAATTGCAACTTTATTTCTCTGATACCCTCTCACAAAACTGAGTCAATGGGCCCTTGATTTGACTTGCCCATATCTTTATCACCCCTGATTGGAATTACATATTTTTTAATGGTTGTATAGCCCTGATCAGATTCTTTCTTTGATGCACCAACACCTTTTTCATATAGGTTTTACATTCAAAGCTATTCAATGAATAGTCCAAAAGCACCAAATGTTGACTCAGTTTTGTGAGTCACTATAGGTTAAGAAGGAAGATATGGAACAGAGTGATATAAGGAATGGAGAACAATAAGGTATGAAGAATTATGTGGAGGTATTGTCCACAATGATCAAGAATAGAATAAGGAATGTGGATGAGAATAGAACAATGAAAATAAGATAATAGAAATGTGGCCAAGAATAGAATAATAGAGAGTGACCGAATATAAAACAATAGGGTCATGGCCAAAGAAAAAACAATGGTAAAATGTCCTGAGGTAAAGCAGGTTAAGAAATAGGAAGTGGAAGGCTTGGGATTAATGAATAATGGAGGAGGAAGAGTGGATGAGGGATAGGAATGGGGGAGGTGGAGGATGAATGTGCCAAGCCGAGACCAATGTAACAAGTGACATATGTGTGGATTGGTCACTTGTGCATGGAATTAGACTGATCATTCAGTTGGAACTGCCGAGTTACTGGGTGCTTGGTACATGCACTTGACAGACTGAGAGAGGTGTCAGGGATGGGTGTGGTTGTAAGGTGTTAAATCCACATGTCAGGTGCTTAGCTAGATACTTCTGGAAGGGTTTCCAGAGGTTCTGAGTGGTTTCCAAGGGGGAGTTTGTACTCTGGAGGTAGAGGGACTAGAGGTTGTGGATTCATGGTTGGAAACAGAAAGGGCAGAGAGATGGAAAGCACTGGGGGCTTAGGACTGTTTGTGGTATTAGGTTGTTCAACTAGTCATTTGAGTGGTTCGAGGTCGCAGGGACTTGGCTTCAACTTATGTGTTGTGTTCTCCTTGATTGTCTGTCCCCAATTTTGGAAAGTTGGAAAGTTTACCAGAACTGAATCGGAAACTACAATGCAGAATTAAGTAGATATTTGTACTGGCGAATAGTCCAGTCGACTGGTGTCTTATATACATGTATCTAGTCCTTGTACTAACTTTTGCTGAGTAAAGACAAGGGGAGGAAAGAGTACAAGGGGCTAATAGAGAACAAAGAACAAGGGAATGAGGTACATGATGATCCTGTGCATCATTTATCAAAAGAGCAGAACCTAAGGTCTCGGAATCTTGGAGGTTCAGGATTGCAGGACTTCGGGTTGGTACAATAGAATTTGTGGAAAGTGATTGTTCAGGCTTGGAATGGTCAGAAAGGTCCTGGAAATGGGGTCGGTAGTTGTGGGGATTAATGTGGGTTTATTGGGGGCATGGGCCATAACAGTATCCCCTCACTAGGACCGAGCCCTTGAGGTCCTAAGCTTAATCGAGGCAGTGACTAACACGGACATGACTGTGGGAGCTTTCTGACTGTTTTCTGGGATGATTGTCAATTGATAAGTGCTGATGGTCCAGTTGCCTATAAGAGGGGTGTCTTGTAGAACTGAGAGGGGTCTTTCCTCAATGGAGAACATGGATTCTCAACCCTCAGAAGTCCTTGGAATCTTTTCCCATTTCCTCCTTTCTGGGGTGTCATTGGTGGGGTCTGAGTGGTGTCTCAAAAATGACCTGTGATGCCTGCAGGCCATTGATGGTGATGTGGTGGCGTTGTGGGCTCATGCTATTGCAATTCACAATTCCCTTGGTTTGTCAGGTTCTTGTGGTGAATTTTCCCTTTTAATCCTTTTGTAGTGCAGGGGCGGTTCCCAGACCCACCATCATCCAGAAACCCCTCTTGTGATTGTCCCAGATGGGATGCTGTTCCTAGTGGTCTAGTGGCGGGGGGTGGTTCTGGATGCTTTCAATCGGATTTCTGCATTTTTGGCCCATCTAGATGCATTTCAGGAGGACTCAGATTTATACCAGGGTCTTCTTGTGGTGCTCGACCACTGTCTTTGGCATATTGTTGAGTTGACGGAACAGCATTCAGGGGAGGTCCAACTGGCTCAAAATCTTGTTGACGCATTGTTGTCATTGTGAGCCCAATGTTCAGTCCTTGGGTGGTGTTCGTTTTTTGGGGACTGGAGGAGTTTCAGGTGAGCCTGTCATGTGATTCAGGTGTGGAAGGTGGATATTGGGTGTGGAGGGTCTGCCGGGTGGGAGGGCCAGGAAGGTAGGGGCTTGGAGAAGGAGCCTCTTGGGCCAATTTGAGTGGAAACCATTTGTGCCTGATCAGGTTGGTTCCAATCAGGGCCTGGGATGTTCCCTGTTTTCAATCGTAAATAGATTGTTGTATAATTTGGGTCGTGAGTTCTATGCATGGTCCTAGATGGCATCAGGGTGGTTTGAGGGTGAAGTGAATGGTTTCTTAAACCAATGTGGGTTTGCTTCTGGTTGCTTTCCCCTTCTCTAGGGTAGACATCCCATCATCTGCCTAGTCCCCATGGTCAGAGTTGTGGTGGTTGTGGCAGTTATGGTGGTCATGGTGGTCATAATGGTCATAGTGGCTGTGGTAGTCATGGTGGTTGTGATGGTTAGTTACCAGATCATTGCTTGAATGGTAGTGGTGTCATTGGGATTTGGAGAATGTCCTGCAATTCAAGTCTTGGTTTTGAACCGTGTCAATAGTTCAGTTTGTATTAACATGTTATCAAAATAGGTTCTAGTCTAAGAGGGAATCTACACATGGTACCATTTTGTCTAATAGATGGTATGGGTTCTGCGATGGTCAGGGTTCTTCCTGAGCAGAGTTTTTCAGAGGGTTGGATTGAGTGCTGAGTGAAAACTGTAGGTTCCATGGTACCAAGAATCAGTTGGAACGAAAATCTAAACAAGTAGTACTCAATGCCCTGTCGATCGACAGATTGTAGCGGGTGAGCATATGGTGTCCTGGCAACTAGAATCTGATGGAGTTTGGAGGGTCGGAGTTTTTTCTGAGGAAACGGGTCTAATTTCTTCGAGGATTGGTCATGGGTGTTCAGAATTCCTGAAAGGTTAGATGTGTTGTTTGTTTTACTCCATGGGCACTGTTGGTGTTCAACGTGAACAACTGGTGCCAGAGTCGGAGGCCTTGCTTCTTATTCCTTGGTTTCCAAAGCATTCGAGGCTTCGGACTCTCCTTCAATTTCTCTATTATGGAGGCTGCATGCCCTTTTGTGCCTGTGGTGGTGGATCTTGGGCATTCCTTGGCTGTGTGGCCTGATCTGCCACAGAAGAGACAGAGGTTTTGTTCAAAGTGGTGTTGCTGTTCTTGCGGTATAATTTTTCCAGCTTTACTAAGCTTGGACGATAGGTCTGTAGTAGTCCTGCTGCCACTGGATGGGGTCATGGGTTGGCCTGGATTGGATGTCTTATTGCCTGTATTAGGGGCTGAATACATGTTCATGGAGGTCCTCCCTCTGTCATAGGGGTGATCAAAGTTCTGGGTGGAGGGGGACTCTCTGGCGATTTCCAATCATCGCTCCCAGTAGTGGGCATCAATGGATTTGGACAGGAGGCAGATTGGAGCAGGGAGTGGGGTTTTCCTACTCTGGAAATCTCATCCTTGATCCTGCTGGGGAGTCTATTATAGAACTGACAATGAAGTGGGGCATTGCCCCAGTAGACACGGGTGGCTAGTCAATTGAATTCAACTACATATTTTGTGATGCGCTGGTTATCGTGCATGGGAAGGTTCTTGAGGTCTGCTTTGCCTCTCCTTCCAAGTCATGGGGGCCAAAGTTGTTTTGAGTTCACTGATGAACTCTTCATAGTCATAGAGCCAGTCTGGCTTGTTGGGGGCAGAGAGGGCTGATTCAAACCAGTCCAGGGTGGTACCGGTCAGGTACAACAGTATGTAGGTTCCCTTGGCACTGTCAGAGTTGAAAGTGTCAGGGAAATCATGGAAGTTCAGACTACACTGCACTAGGAAGGCTTGTAGTTTCCTCAAATCGGATCCATCGAAGGTATCTGAATCCCAGACCTTGGCGGTGTAGGGGGCTGATCTTCTGGGACTGGTTAAGTTATTTGCCAGCATAACAAGGGCCTGAGTAAGCTTGGGCACATTGTTGGGTCCTAAGGTGGGGGCCCCTCCTGGATGTGCAGGAGGTGGTGGTGCTGTGGCAGGTGGTGCAACATGGGGCTGGACGACAGAGGGTGGTGCAGTGGGTGGAGGTACAATAGGTGGTGGTGTAACGAGTAGTGGTGCAACGGGTGGTGGTGCAACAGGCAGTGCGAAAGGGGGTGGTGCCGATGGTGGTCCCAAAGTTGATGGCACTGCTGAGGATGGTCCTGAGCTGGATGGCACCTCTGAGGGCAACAATTGCTGAGTCACCAGGGGGTGGTTCATGAGAGGTCCCAGCTAAAAGCTTGCCAGGTTTTCTGGTATACAAGCATGCACAAAGGCAGTTGCATTGACTAGGGCTATTAGCAGAACTTCCAGCAATGGAACAGGATCCTGGTGAGCCTGTTGGAGCAGTGGCAAGTGCCAACTAGACCAAGGCTATTGGGATGCACCAAAAATGTTAGTGGTGTTGTGGAACATAATACTGCCTAGTACCCTGTTATTCAATGGATTATAGTGGGTGGGTGAGTTGTGACTGAATATTGCCGACTGATGAATCTAGTAATGTGATAGACAGATGGGGCAGACTGAAATTGTCCTGATGGAAAATCTAGTAGATATATCTACATATTCAGTAATCACTGAATTTGCAGGACTAGATCAAAAGAATTCTAAGGGGAACACAATAACGGGGTTTTTCCAAAGGCAAATAAACTATAAGCAGATGCTGATTTAATCAAGCATTCAAGGTGGGTTATCAAGGATTTTGGCACCCCAATGGACAATGGAAGAATTATCAAATAAAAAGAAAAGGAAATAGAAGCATTGATGGGGACCTTACTACTGGCACTTTCTGAGTCAATGCAACTCTCAGTGTGCTTAGAGGCTAACAGATGGCAGGCTAGTTCCCAGGTACCTAGGCTAGGGCTGATTCCTCATCCAGGGTGTCTGAGGCATCAGGCACCTTGGAGGTGCAGTTGGGGACATAGATTCAATCGTCTAGTCAAAGGAAACCATATAGGGTCTGAGTCCATCTTAGGTTTGGCGGTTCAGGAGTGCTGAGATGGGGCATTGTTTTAGGGTTGGTAGGAAGAACTGAAAATATATAAATGGATGGTTTCTGAATCCATGCTGGTACTTGATTGTAAGGATGGAATGTGGAGTTGTCTTGACAGAAATATTGAAGGCAGGCCCACAGATTTAGTAATGACCGAATTAGTAGTATCATTAAAGGTTTTAAGGGGAATTGCATTAATCAAGGTAGTAGGGATTTTATATTCCCAAACATGAGAGGCTCTGATGAAGCTAAAGATAGAGCCTGATTCAATTAGGCAGTAAAAAGGGGTTACCGAGGAACTTGGCACTGAGTCAGAAGTTAGAAAGATTATTAAAAGGTTAGGATTAGAAGGGGCAGGACTGTTGAACTTAACCTCAGTATTAGCACTTGTTGAGTCAGCACAACTCCTGGTGTGCTCAGGGGCCAGAGAGTTGCTGACTAGTTTTTTGACTTGGTCACCTCAACTGATTCCTCAGTTTTGGTGTCTGAGGTGCTAGTCATTTTAGAGGTAGTAAACCCAGTTTCTGGGGGCATGATCATAGGAAGTGAAAACATGGGAAGTAGTGTGATTCTGGATATACTGTCAGGTGTCAAGTACATGTACCGAGACATGTCCACTCAGCAATACTGACCAAGCAACCATCCTATATCCATAACCAAGTGTTCATGCCGCATGCATAACACTTGGTACACCAGTCTCGGCTCGGTACATCCACCATCCACACTCCTTGTCCTCACCCCTCAGTCTGTCTCACCTTGGGACTTCCTGTCCTTGTATTATCCTTGGCCGTGACTCCATTGTTTTATAGTCGGCCACTCCCTATTGTCCTATCCTTGGCCATGTTTCTATTATCATATCCTTTATTGTCTTATCCCTGTTTTGCATTCCTTCATTCTAATTTTACTTGTTGTGGACAATAACCACATGCTCTGCATACCTTGTTGTCTCACATTCCTTATTCCACATGTCGCTTCTTAAACCTATATAAGTAGGACATGCATGTACATATTTCCTCATTCTGGGTATCGACTAGGCTTAGGCCCTTCTACCTTCTTCCCCTCTGTTAAGTCCTTGACTTAGGCCGGCATCATCAGCATCCTCCTGAGTATCTGTCTGTTGCAAATCGGTGGCACACACGGCAAGTAGGGCGCAAGGCATGAGTACATTGAAGCCAATGCCACTACTCTTGGCCTGCAGGACTTGGCCATTGTCTGCCCGACACCCTTTGGCAGTACCAAGGTCCGTCAGTACCCAAAGCTTGACATCAGGCACCAGTACTGCCGACAATGTGTAAGCCAAGAACTATTATAATAGTGCAATCCTTTACGATGTTGGCAAGAATTGGCCAAGTCCTGGAGACTGATTGGAGTGGCTTGGCTTCAACATACTTGTGCATTGCACCCTAATTTCTGTGCATTCCACTGATTTCAGACAGGAGGGGTTACCTGGGAGGGTGCTGAGGGTATCAGCCCAAGTAAGGACTTCAGATGGGAGGAGAGAAGACAAGGAGGCTTATGCCAAATTGATATCCAGAATGAAGAACTATCTACATACATGCACTACTTATATAGGTTAAGAAGCAAGATGTGGAGTCAGGGTGGCATAAGGAATGGAGGACAATAAGATATGTTGAGCATGTAGAAGTATTGTCCACAATGATCAAAAATAGAATAAGGGAATGTAAACAAAAAATAGAACAATGAAAATAAGATGATAGAAATGTGGCCAAGAATAAGAAAATAGAAAGTGACTGAATATAAAACAATAGGGTCATGGCCAAGGATAAAACAATGAAGAAATGTCCTGAGGTAGAATGGGGTGAGAAATAAAGGATAAAAGGGATGGGGATTTAATGGAAAATGAATAAGGAAAAATGGATGATAGATAGGAGTGGGGAATATGGATGTTGAATGTGCCAAGCCAAGACCAATGTACCAAGTGACTTGTATGTAGCTTGGTCACTTGCACATGGAAATAGACTGATTGTTCAGTCGGCACTGTCAAGTTACCTGTCAAGCTTTGGTAATGCCAAAGATGTGGGCTGGGAATGGCCAAGTCCTGCAGGCCGGAAGTAGTGGCTTTGGCTTCAATGTACTTGTGCATTGTGCCCTACTTGCTGTGCATGCCACCAATTTGGGACAGAGGAGGTACTTGGAGAGTGCTGAAAGTGCTGGCCCAAGTAGAGGACTTTATAGAGGAAAGAGAAGATAAGGGGCCTAAGCCTAGTCAATACCCAGAATGAAGAAGTATGTACATGCATGTCCTACTTATATAGGTTAAGAAGTGACATGTAGAATAAGAAATGTGGAACAATAAGGTATGCAGAGCATGTGGGTATTGTCCACAATGAGCAAAAATAGAATGGAGAAATGTAAACAGGGATAGGACAATGAAAATAGAATAATAGGAATGTGGCCAAGGATAGGACAATAGGGAGTGACTAACTATAAAACAAATAGGGTTGTGGCTGAGGATAAGATGTCCTGAGGTGGGGTGGGTCGAGGAATAAGGAATGGATGGGATAGGATTAATGGATGGTGAATGAGGTAGGGGTAGGGATGGGGAATGTGGATGGTGGATGTGCCGAGCCAAGACCAGCATACCAAGGGACTTGTATGCAGCTTGAACACTTGTATGCAGACATAGACTGACTGCTTGGTCTGTACTGCCGAATTATCGGACACTCGGTATGTGTACTTGACATTACACAATACCCAGTACATGTACTTGACAATGCATGCACATGTTGCATGCGTGCAGGTGTGGCACATACCTGACACCCATTAACCCATGGGAAAAAACCCATGGGTTGATGGGTTTGCATTTCCCATAGGTTGGGTGAAGGTCACCTACACTTGACCCATGGGTGACCAATGCCATTCCTATCTACAGGTGCTTAAGGTACTTATTCATTGAAATACTTCCTTATCTATTATCTGTCATACATCCACATTCCTAAGAAACTATTCTATTAGCTTTTACACTTCATTCTTCTACATGTCAATTTTCAAACCCAAACCATTCCTCATCATCATCTTCTACATCTTCTCACACATCCCTTGCAGTTCACTTCTTCCATTCACCTCAATACACAGAGTGTCCTTAGTATTGGGGAATAGGGAATGCTTCCTATTATTTTTAGTCATTTTTCTGAGCCGAATCAGCCTGCAGAATCCAAACCTCTCCTCAAGAAAATTTCCATTTAAATCAGCCATATCTTGGCAACAAAAAATATTATAATGTTTTTGCTAGCTAATTAAGAGTGAATTACATCTAGTAATTAACTCTTAATTTTCAAGGAGATTGAGCCTACAGATAATCATAAAAACATCTATATTTTTGCTTATCAATGTGTGGACCCACAATGTACAACAACTATGGAGCCAATTACCTAAATCTACAAAAGTGGCTCCAAACTCCTGGCTCAAGTTCTCAGTCCACAATGTATAACAAATTCCTGGACTTATATAATACTAATTACATCAATGGTCAGTCCAGAAGCATGACTTACATAATATTAATATTTTGTGACATGATCAGTCATGGGAGTACCAGTCATGGGAATATTATATTTCTTTATTGTAAAAGTAGTAACAATGGTAACACAATGACTCCACCAGCTTCTAAGGCATTCCAATATCTTCTGAACACCTTCACAAGCTTCATGAAGGAATTGCCTTATCAGGAGATTACATAATTAGCTTAGAATTAGTATAAAAGAAGCTAGTTATGTAGTGTAAAATAACAATCATTTTCACCCATATAATTCACAGGATTAAATAAGTACCAGCAGCACGCTTATAAGTGGACTGAAGTCTGCTTAGGTAACTGGTCCAAAGACCAGAAGCCACACTCAACAACAGGTCCAAAGACCTGTTGAATAAGGTTTATTCCAAAGAGTGAACCTTAGCTTTTGCTACCAAAGTGGCAGGCTGTCAAGCGTCGGTTACTGACGGACTTCGGTACTGCCAAGGGGTGTTGGCGAAAAGGTTGGGTGGACTATGGCCAAGTCCTGCAGGCCAAGAGTAGTGGCATTGGCTTCAATGTGCTCGTGTGTTGTGCCCTACTTGCCATGTGTGCCACTGTATTTGCCACAGACAGATACTCGGGGGAGTGCTGATGATGCCAGCCCGAGTCGAGGACTTAACAGGAGAGAAGAAGGTAGAAGGGCCTAAGCCTAGTCGATACCCAGAATGAGGGAATATGTACATGCATGTCCTACTTATATAGGTTAAGAAGCGACATGTGGAATAAGGAATGTAGGACAACAAGGTATGCAGAGCATGTGGTTATTGTCCACAACGGATAATTTTAGAACAAGGAATGTAAAGCAGGGATAGAACAATAAAAGACAGGATAATAGAATCCTGACTCAAGATGGGACAATAGGGAGTGGCCGAGTATAAAACAATGGGGTTGTGACCAAGGATAATACAAGGACAGGAAGTCCCGAGGTGAAACAGGCCGAGGAGTGTGGATAGCAGATGTACCGAGCTGGGATCGGCGCACCAAGTGTTATGCATGCGGCGTGGACACTTGTATGTGGATGTATGATGGTTGCTCGGTTGGCACTGGCAAATAATTGGGACCTTGGTACGTGTACTTGACACAGGCTACCCCTTTAAAAACTAAAGTCAGATAAAAATTAGAAAAGTAGAAACAAACCTAAACCAGTCTAGAACTAATAGTTTAACACCCTTAAACTATTAATTCTATATGTAAGGAACAGGATACCTAACAAGACCCCCCTTAAATATTCTCTTTAGACAAACGACCCGGATCAGAATCAATAAAAACATTTTACACAGCCCTGAGATTTCATTAAATATTTATTGCAATACTCAGGAATGGATTGGTCAAATTCAAGCACAGGTGTAGGTCTGCATTTATGAATCTGGAGTCAGATGAAGGTTCCAGCTCTGGAGTATAATTTCTTAATTGGGTTCTCTGTAAAAATAGCCTGTGCAAGTGTATTTTATTGTCCTCATACATCTTGTTGGAGAACTTGACTTGCCTTGGTTCATACCAAAGTTTTGTCACAGGTTCTTGGGTTCCAAAACCCTTAGAGGATTTCAGTACTCTATAACTTAAAGTACCAGTTTGCTGATTCTCTCTCATATGATAAAAACCTCATCTCTAAACCCAGTTACCTTGTTCTGAAGTTGAGGAGAGTTTATAGATGGATCTTGTGATTGTAATAATAGGTAAGGCTGATGGTCCTGCTGAAAGAAGGATCCTTGCTGGTGGTAGCAGAGGACTCCTTGCTGGAGTAGGTAACAGAGGTAGTAAGGGTTGTTGATAGTTGTGATAGATTTGGAAGTACTGTTCTAATATCTGATTAGCATGCTTGGTTACTTTTAAGGTAGTAACCTGAGTTCAAGTCAGCTTTATATTAAGGCTTTCTAAAAGATTATCAGAAGTGTGATACAAATTCTGGCCCTTGGTCAGAAGTTATATGAGAGGGAATGCCTGTCAGGGGACTACTGGTTTAATCCCTTTTCTTTCCCTTTCTTCCCCTTATTCCTTTGTTTTCCTTATTCCTTTTACTTCTATTACTTCTCTAATCATTCCCTTATTTCCTTCTTTATTTTATTACAGTAATCCCTCCTCTTTTGTGTTCTTTACCAGCTGTGATAAGTTTGTTATGTCACAGTCACAGTAGCTATACAGTTGCTGCTTAGGTAAGGGGTCCTTAGTTCTTTCTCTTCTGGACCTCTCTACCAGATAAGCAGCTCATATGTATCTAGCTATATCAACCTTTGTATATTTACTTCTGGACCTTCCTACCAGTTGTCTGATATTGTCTACAGATAAACTCTGGGTTCAAGTTCCTGGGTTAGGCCCTGGGTAGGTCACAGGTCTGTGGTATTTTCCACTGTTGGCCTCCTAGCAGATGCTAGAATCAGTACCCAAGTAGGTTGCCCTTACAATGCCATGCTTTGAGAAAACATGTAAGACAAAAAGCTTAGTAAGCTTAGGCAAGAATATCATTTCAGTGGTGGAAATAAAGATTCCTTTCTTGGAGAAGTAGTTGATGATGACTAGAATAGTCATAAGATGCTAGGAGTGGTATTAAAGTCTATGATTATCATATTTCAAGGTTTTTCTGGAATAGAGAGTAGTCCATAGGGTTTTTACCATTGAGACTTGCTTCACATACAATTAGTATAGTATTTACAATAGTCATTGATATAGGATCTAATGCCAGGCCAGTTGAAGTTGACTCTGACAAGGTCTAAGGTTTTGTTAATTTCAAATGTCCTGACAGAATATGATTATGTTCAAATTATGAGACTCACAAGTACAAGTCTTGGACCTGGAAAACATAAATCCATCTGTCAAATAGTAGTAGACCAGCTTGGTTAGTATGCTACTTTAGATCTTTTGTAGATGTAAGGTGTTTCTGAGCTGTAAGGTTAATAAGGTATTGTTGAATATCAGTTAGGATTCACTTAATGTCTATGAGTGAGGTTGCCTTCATGACAGGTTCAGCAAGGTTTGTTGCCCTGAGGGACAATGCTAATTGCTATTGTGAGAATAGTAGTCTGAGGTTTTGATGATTAATAGTGGTATAGTCACTTACCCCTTTCTTTAGATAGATGTCTCAATATCTAGTAAAGGAGTCAGGCTTCATACCAAGTCATTTAGGTCTAAACTATATGACAAGTTTAAACTGTGAGAGATATTCAGACCACCTAGCTTATCATCTAGTCAATAGCTTTGTAGTACAGAAGTACCCCATGTTAGATCATAAAAACCATAAAGTGCCATATATTTATCCTTCACCACATCACTGAAATATCAATAAATCACTCAATTCTACTCTTCCAGGGGAGTAACTCTACAGTAACATTCTATATATCATAGAGCAACTACTCAAATATTTCTGTGATTTAGGAATAATTTTAGATGAGCATTACCTGCATAGCCCTGTACCTGGCCTTGAGGGCCATCTTACCCATTTGGAACAGATGAGAAGAAGTAGCTTGGTATACAAGCATTTTCACATGTCATTTATTTTCCCATTGAGTTTTATTTCCATCTTACCCTTTATAAGCCATATTTTAACCATGACTCCTATATATACATGCATACACCATACATATAGCTATATTAGACTACCTTCAAATTTATTCTGTCAACTTTTTGCTTACCAAGTCATTTATTCATTCCTATAAGTAGAGCCAAGTATTTACCATCAAAAAATGAATTATAAGATATCCCCTTCACTAGCTATCAAGCTATCCCATTTCTACTATACTATGCTCAACTGAAGATTGAGTACTAGGTACCTCACTTGTCTAAATAGGACTAATTCCTTAAAGAGCTATCCTACAGCCAAACTGTAGTTATAAATATGTTACAATAAACATATTTTATTATCCTACACACTCTGAGAATTCATTTACCTTGGAGATCAAGCCCAAAACAATAAAATAATCTTTTGGCACCCAGGCTAGTTTTCCAGATTGGTAGCAAACTCCAGGAATCCATCACATAGTAGTTTAGTTATTGATAAACTGCCTGTAAAATTTCACAAAATCTAAGAAGGACTGGATGTCCTTGACCTTCCAAGGTTCTAGCCATGGTGAGTAAGAGTATATATGTATCTGAGGTATTCAGCCAAGGTTTAGTAAAAAGAGCATTTATCTTCAGGATGTGCTTCTGCAGTTATTGCAAATTTCTTGGATGTGTTTGATGTACAAGGTTTCATTGAGAATAGATGAGAATGTCATCTAGGAAGATGTTGTTCATAAAGTAGTAAAAAGCTACAGGGACAATGAATAAACCAAATGATATAACAAGCCATTCAAAGGATCTAAAATTGGTCATTTTACCTCTAGGGCTCAGTCCTTTAGTACTTTAAACCAGCTATCCTTGGTGATGTTTTACCTAAGCCTATCTTGCTCTCAGTTTGGAAAGATTTTCATTCAGAACTTGAAATAAAATTCAGATATTTCAATGATGCTATATGATTAGAAATTGAAATTGGAAAGATAGTTATAAAGGATCTTCATCAAGCTATGAGCTACTTCATCGACTTCATCTGAGATTCTATCTATACTCAGTGGAATAACACTGCCCTTACTCATCTGACTTACAAAGGACTGGCCAAACAGATCAAGGAACAGTCTCCTATGTTTCTCTTGCTTCAAATCTTTTATGGAGCTTTGAAACTTTCCGTTAGAAATTGACAGCAAATATTAGGAATGTAAAGGATATAACAACCTTGTAAATCCTATCTGAGGTTTCTAATAGAGGATAACCTATTTCAATCCCCAAACTGATCCCAAACCAATTCACACAAGTGCACATATACCAAATACCCTAAACAGGGGTCATACTCCAGACTCTCTTAAAACCAAATCCTCAGGACAAGTGGAAACCAGTCCCTAAGGTTCTAAATAGATCATAGAGGGAGAGCAGGAGACTGAGGGCAGGGGTAGACTAAGCCAACAGAGGCAGAGTCGAAGACCTGTCAGAGCTAAGATAATACATAGCCAGAGTCTGCCCTATAGACATCAGGGTCTGTATACCTTCAGGCCTAGTCAAAGGGTAAGGTATACTGACAAAGTAGGTTATGGGAAAAGGGTATATAGGTTGTTGACTCAGCATTAACCAATGTAACATGTATTATTACTATGATTGCCAATATACTTGCTTAATCTAATTCCAGCATGTGAGTAGATATACATCTCCTCATGAACACACCTGATGTTTTTGATATCAACTCACTTTCTGACCATTTCAAGTCTCCAGTAGTAGAGCCATTAAGCTTGTATTGATAATGTTGTTATAGATGCATTGGATAAATGCTTAGAACCTAGAAGAGTAAAGCTGTTGATAAAGACATTCCTTAATGGTGTAGTGGATCTACCTATGAAATTCTTTATTATAAGCTGACCCAAGATATGGATCACAGGTTCAGTACTCTGCTAAGCAGCCGGTTACCTGTCCAAGGCTGGGTAAGTCTGTCTCAAGTCTTCTTTTGCATTAGCTTGCCTGTCCCTTTGGTCCTTGGCCCTCTACTCCCTTGTTCTACTTCTCACTCTAGCCATTTGGAGATATACCTTTGGCCCTCTAGATATCATATAGGATGCCAAAGGTACCAAAGTTTCAAGTGAAGGCTTTAGGTGTCTGGGCTAAACTGTTTGGCCTCAGTTTAGTATTTGAAGTGGGTCATCCCCTGACATAAGGGACCCTAAGTCTTCCTCTTAGGATTTCTTCTTTTCCTAGATAAGTCCCCTCTTTCCATTGTATATAGTATGATATATTGAAATGGCAAACTCCTGTGCACAGGTTCAACATCTAAGATGAGTCTGCAGAGTCATTGTACATCAAGTAGGGTATTTATACTAATGGTCTTATTGTCTGTATATATATAGTAAGCTAAAGAGAAACAATAGCAAGTGTAGAAAGACAATAACAAATGTAAAGTGCGGAGTCTTATTGTATGAAGACAAAAAGATAACCATACTGTATGTGTCTCAAGCATCAATGCTTTTACAATATAATATTATAACTTATGATTTCCCCCTTTGCTAGCACTGTATGATATTCTACAAGTGCTATAGGGGTTATCTTTACAGTTCCAATATATCCATATCTAACTGGTCTAACTCTAATCAGACCACCAACAATCAGTCCTCTAACAACTCCAATAACCAACAGAGCCATCAGGAGACTAATATTAACAACAGTAACTAGAAGTCTTTGAACTCTACTAACCCACCCAATCTTTTATCAAAGCCTAGGAAGGATGGCAAACTTCTGCTAGAGGAATGCTAACTGTAAAGTCAACCTTCACTGGTATTACTGCTGGGAGATAATACAATGGCACACCCAGCCCTGTCTTCCCATCCTAGGCCTGACAAAAGATCCAAAACATGATGCCTACCTACAAGCCTCTTCAGACACTGGTAAGAAAGGTCCAGAAGAGAATATATAAGGACTAAATAGCTAGTTATATCCAAGTTGCTTACCTAGTAATGGTGTTGTCAAAGATTTTTAAGAATAAAGGATTGTGGAGAAAATACAGACTCTTGACAAGCTCATGAGCAGTCAGGCCAAGGCTGACACTTGAATTGTTATTAATACAACTAAAAACTACACTACTTATACATGAAAAATGTATGAATATAGGGAAAATAATTTTATACATGCATATGTCAATTATGACATGCACAAGTGATGATGCATGAGTAATGAGTGTCACATGTATAAGTGACAATAGTCACACATGTGATGAGAGAACATACACATTTAATAAAAGTATGCAGAAGTAACAGAAAATGAGAAAAATAAAGAAAGTACTAAAATCAATTACCATGAATTTCTAACAAAGGGAAGTCCAGAAGAGAAAAAACTAATGACCCCTTACCTAAGCAGCTTTTGTATGGCTACTGTGACTTTGAAATAAGAAACTTGTCACAGTCAGGAAAGGAAGATAAAGAGGGGGGGTTTATAGTAAAGAGATGAAGAAGGAAGATGAAAGAGTAATTAGAGAGGTAGCAGAAGTAAAAGGAATAAAGGAAATAAAGGAAATAAAAGACATAAAGGAAGGAAAAAGGAATAAGGGGAATAAACTGGTTATCCCCTAATACCTTTCATTGACCTAGAAATTTACACCCCATATGCCTCTAAAGGTCACATGGCCAAGGATTGCCCAAAGTCTAGCTCTAAGAAGGTAAACTCCTCAAATACCAAAGCTTGCACTACCAAGGCAAGCAATGATGCCAAGGCCAATGATACCAAGGCCATGGAATTAAAAATAACTAGCAACATTAGAAGGATGCAACCTGAGGATTGTGGTAACCTCACTCACATACCATCATGTACATTAAACATTGAGAGCAAAATCGACGCTGTCCATCCAAAACCGTACTCACGATGTGAAAAAATTTGAACAAAAGCAGCATGAACTTTTCTACAATAGCCGATACTATTGCTCGATCACCGTAAGTCGACCTTTACTCAACTATTTGCACAACCCCATCTATGCCACAGTACCAAAACTTCGATTGGAGAACGCTGATAGAGATGAAGGTGCACCCCCTCTTTCCATCCCTTTTTCGTCTTCCAAACATTGACAACCCTCAGCACATCAATCCTGGTATAATTACTTCTGCCCTGGTCATCAAGTAACGCATGCCCCATCCATATACACCGCGTCATCTTACCCTCGTTGTCCCATTCTACAGCTCAATGGCACGTGTTCCTGACAGAAGCATCATTCTCTCACAATTTAATGGAGTGACTCTTGGGGAACACATCGCTCAAGCCGCATATCACATTGTGGCCAATGTCCTATCACCTGTCACTATATCTGAAACAAGCATGACCCCAGATCCAGAATCAGAAAGCTGTCAGCTTTACCACACCGGAGATGATCAGGCATGCCCATGAATTAGACTTGCTCGTCAAGCCGTGGATGGTGTGATGCATTAAAGGCTATATAGCTACCGCTAATAGAATGTTTAGGTTAATAGACTGAGTGTCGTCAAGCAACTAGTAGATATGGGCGTATATGGTATTATTACAGACTATGAGCAGTGAATTTTCTTTATACAAGAGAATCATTCATGTTGATATCCCCATTTTCCAGTGCCAAATATCATCAGGCATTGGGCACAGCAGCATACCTAGAGAATGTTTCTGGGTTGTGAATTACTGAGGTAATTTCTATTTGTCCCCTTCTGCAATATGAACAAGGTAATAAGTATGTCAGAGGTTAATTTTATATAGATAGGAGCTTTCTTTTGAGAGGTCTGAGATTAGTGGGAGTGGGTAGTGGTCCTTTTTGGTAATTATGTTAAGGCTTTAGCAGTCTACTACTATTTGTGATTTGATAAAACAATCTAAGGAATCATAAACAAGAAGTGTAACTAAGGGGGTTTTAGGCATATTTGTACATGTTAAGTTATGTACTAAAGAGTTCTTTAGAAGAGAAGGAGAAGAAATAGCATTCAAGATGAGTATATGTCTTTACTTCTATGACAGATACATGATGATGACACTCTGGAGATATATATAGTATATAATCTGGGAATCTAGCATTCTTTTTGTTGCTTGTGAGATTTGCATGGGCCACTGGGCAACTTTGACCCCAATAGGGATAATAAGGTACATTCTCAATAGGTCCAGCCAAAGTCCTATCAGCCAAAGTCTTGTAGCAAGTCTGTAATTAAGTTTCAGTCTATATTCTATTTATAAAGAAGACTTCTATACCTGTAACATGATATTCAGGGGCTCAATGAGCTGTGCATGTACCTCTTCTTAAACAGCAGATTCTGAAGTCATTGCTGATGGCAGTCTTCTTTTGTGTCCAATAAACCATCCAAACATTGAGTCAAGGGCTTTAGCTTGTTGAAATGCATCTAAAAAGGCAAAGTAATCACAGAAGAATGAGTGTAGGTTCTGGGCATGGGGTTTTGAATGTTGGGTGGGGTAATTGTAAGTACACCAGGACCTTGAAGGTAACAATAAGACATAAGATTATTCCATAACCTCTTGCAATGCCAAACAACATAGAGCTGGTGTGTATAAGCAAGTTCCTCTACTTGACTAGCAGTTGTTGTATACTGAACTTCTAAGACTGCCCATCTACTTCTAAAACAGACAGGTCAAGGATTAGAAGGAAGAATGTACAAAACTTATCTTGGTCTGTACTATTATAGACCTTGGGTTTGCAAACTTTGGTATAAGAACCAGAGTTTGCAGGTTTTATTGGTTGGGTAAGATCCTTGAATAGCTTTTTGACTATCTGATTAGCATCAGTGTCAGTGTCAATACTTGAAGCATTGCTATCATTATCATCAATTGGGTGATTATCTCTAAGAAGTCTACTAGCTGGTGGAATCTCATCACTTTTCCCCCTACTAGGAGTAAGGTCTTTAGGGTCAGTGTTAAGGAACACAAGATCCTCAGGTTGCTTTGAAAAGTAACATTGTTTCAAGATTGCAGCTGGTTAGATGAGGATTCTGGAGCAAAAAACAGCCTTCTGGCATGGGGACTAGAACAGGTGTTTATTATAGATATTAATAAAATGAGATCATAAGTGTGAGTCAGAAAATGCTGTTAAGAATAAAAATGTAGGGGGTAAGTGAGGTTCTTGTATAGTCTTGACAAAGTTGTGACTTTGGCAAGGTTCTGAGTAAGGTTTGGCTTTAACCTATCTACTGTGTCATCCAGACCTCTTAGGTATCCTAATTTTATAGAGCAAGGTTTATATAAGAGAGTGGGGGGATTTTAATTAATTTTATGACTACACAATAACTAACTTACATATAGATTTTATACTAATTTCTTATCTATAAAGGATTTCAGATCAAAGAGAACTGGAATCCTTATAAGGATGTGAAATAGCAGCTGAATTACTAAAGCTGTAGTTTATGCTAAGCTGTAGTTTATGCTAGACTATTTGGGCTAAACTTCTTGAGGGGTGTGTTTTTGCTGAACTGCTAAACCTTGGCTGTCTGGAGCTTGGATACAGCATTCAACTTAACTCAACATATTTATGCCATACCACATGAGTATATTTCATGCCCTCTCCTCCTTCACTTATAGGAACTCCCTCTTCAGATAGCCAAGTGGGTAACTCTGTGAGAAATGCTACCCATTATAGTACTAGAAGACTTGGAGTTGGAGAGTATTGACATCTTCAGCCTTCCTCAATAGAGAATTCCAAGAGTTCTATATGAAAGAGCTAAAAGGTTTTTAACAGAGTGACTCTTATAAAGAATTTTTATTTTATTTTTTATATTTCTTTTGTGCAAATGATAAAGAAAACTTATGAATTATTGGTTAAGCTCTCTAGGATTTTATTAGAGAGTAACAAGAGGTTAAATGTCCTCCCAGTGTTTAAGTGACAATTGATCTCAAATGATATGTTTAGTCAGTGGCTGTGGCTTATAGTGTATAGATAAACGAGCCACCCCTCACCCTCTGGGCGGAGGAGCCAGCCTAGCCCAGCCCAGCCCAGTCCAGCCAAAGCCTAGCCGAGACCCGAGGCAAGCCGAGCCCAGCCAAAACTACAATTTTCCAATCCTATGTTCAACACATCTCTATCTATTAATATCTATGAATTGTCCTTGAGTAATACTTCTCTATACACAATATTACTTGTCTTCCTTCCCTCCAGTAACAAAACATGTACTCTTTCCCAATTTGTACCCCTTGATACCCCCACATAAAATTGTCCATGTGAAAACACAGGGTACCATAAGTCTATTCCCACTGTTCCCAGAGATTGTCCTTGTGACTTGTTTATTGTCATGGAAAATGCAAGCCTCACAGGAAATTGTTGCCTGTATAATTCAAATGGCAATTGCTCTGTACTTGTTGAAACTGTGATTCTGGGAATAAATGCAGTCTGTCCTGCCGATGGCCCTGAAATGATTCTCACAGTTGGTCATTCAAACCAAATGAACTCTTGTCCCATTGCAAAGTCCCTGACCTACATATAGATTCCAAAGTAGCATCAAAGGCACTCCATGCTTGACTTTAAGTTGAGAGGGAGGAATATCACCTATGTTAATCGTGTTAACAAATTCTAGAGCATATTGATTGATGATTATTGTCCTCTTGTCCTTTAATGGTATCTGCACTGGAATACAGTTTCTCCTCTCCTGGGAATTGATCCAGGACCTGAGCATTGATCTCATCCACTTCAGTATTTCTGGGACAAAGGAAGGCATGTTCCAAAAAGAACTTGTCTGGAATTGTTTGTCCACCTTCAAGGCTGGGATTTGTAACTGAGATGAGACTTGAGAGATGTGTTCCACAAATCATATGCTGAGGGATGGTAAAAGAGTGATCCAAAGGGAAATTCTTTCCCTGACCAACATCAGAAAGCCATTGGGCAAACTGAGTACTTTGAGCATCGTTACAATCAACACACATATTTTCAGTGAGATGAAGGAACTTGACATGATGCCAGAGTTTGGATCTTTGAATGCATGCACCCACAATCTTCTCCTTATTGCCCTTAGCAACCACAGGCAAGGTCTGCTAGAAATCCCCTCCCCATGCAACAGTAATACCACCAAAAGGAAGGTTGGGTTGTTCTAGGATATCCCTGCAAGTCTTATCTACTGCTTCAATTGCATAGTGATGCTGCATAGGAACCTCATCCCAAATAATAAGACTTGTCTCTCTGTGAATCATTGTCTCTGTTAAACTTTGTTTTGGTCAAAAATTACATTCAAATATCTCATCTAAAAATGCCCACAAGCGCCACAACTGAACTTTATATTATAGATCACAGAGCTGATTCTCAAGTTTGTGGAATAGTTTTTATTACTAAAGATTTTCTACATATTTCTCTACATATATATGTGTTTGACAAATGTGCTTAGTAAGACCCTTCCAGTTTTGAATCATCTACAAATGGGAAGATAGATACAGTATTGGCCCTTTGTGGCCTTGTGACCTTGCTATTTGATATATTTGTTGATCTCTATTACCCTAGGTGAGCTATTTTATCTGCTATTTGAAATTCTTTCTTAGTCTGATTTCCTGATCCTTGATTTGTAATCTATCAATCTGCCTGCTTCAAGCAGTTTACTGCCCATTCATAAGTGCCTGACTGTTGTAAGTAGCACAGTATCTAGAGATGAAGGAGCTCAGTGAATGGACAATTCACTGAGTATGTATTGCTACTATACCTAGAGATGAAGGAGCTATAGACTTAGTATAAGCTGCCACATGTCTTGGTATATGGAAATGGTACATACCTCAGTGAATGGACAATTCACTGAGGTACAGCCAGCTATGGTGCAAATAATATACTGCCATGGTCGAGCATGACCGTGGCTACCTAACTACCAGTCTATGCATCAGAAGCAACCCTGCATCCTCTGCTTATCCCCCCTCACCCTCTAATCTCTCCCCCTTAAGCAGAATGCAGCCTGAAAATCTGGTTTATTCAAAGGACCTTGTGCCATGGGAGCCCCTTTGTGAGCATGTCTGCCACCATGTCTGCAGTGGGTACATAGTCAATGTTCAGTAGGTTCTCCTGGACTGAATGTCATATAAAATGATACCAAATATTAATATGTTTCATACAGTTGTGATACTTGTCTTTTTTTGTGATAGAAATGGTAGAGATGTTGTTGAGATGTATGGTAATGGGTTTCCTCAAGGGGCATGCAATCTTAGCAAGAAACATTCTTATCCATAGTGCCTCCCTGGCCACAATATACTCATCCTCAGCCTCAGTGGTTGATAGCGTGACAATTGCTTGTTTCTTTGAGCTTCAGGAGACTGTTGAGGTGAAAAGAATGACCAGACTGGGAATTGAACCCAGGGCTATAGCGAATATAGCTATGGTGTTAACCACTACACCATCTAGTCCACATGGGTAACCTTTCAGAATGACTCATATAATGAAGACCACTTCATGTTGAGTGACAGAGCCCTAGTTAGTTATCAGATTGTCAATACTACTCATAGAGCTCTGTGTTGTCTTAGAAATACATCAAGACTCATGAGGTATGAATAGTATGTGGGATTAGACAACCCAACAGAGACCACACTGCCTCCCATAATGAAGTTATAGCAGGATATCGAGTGCTGGTGTTCTTGGGATGTCCAATCTACATCTGAGAATACCTCAAGTCCCTTTTCCATTCCTCCAATAATAAGATTCATGTCTTTCATCCCTTTGAGATAATGGAACACTCTTTTGACTTTCTCCCAATGTGGTCTTCCAGGATTTTACATAAACTGTGAGAGGAACAATATAGCAAAAGAAATATCCAGACAGGTGCCCAGCACTATGTACATGAGGGAGCCAATGGCTTCCCTGTAAGGTCTGCCACATATATCTTCAAACTGGCAGGGGTTGGACAGGCATTGTGACAGAGAGAGCTTGTGGTGAGGGTCAAGTGGGGTTCTGAGTGGTCAGCATCCTGCAAATTGAATCTCTCAAGGATTTTCTGTATGTAGGTACACTGCAACAGGGAGATTGTATATAACTTATGATCTCTCTTCACTTTGATTCCTAATAGCCATTGCAAGTCCCCAAGATCCTTGATCTTGAGTACTGTGTGTAGCTTGCCCTTGAACCTGCTGATCATACCTCTAGAATTCCTGGCCATGGTAAGATCATTGATGTCTACAGCAATGATGAGGGTATCCTGCCTGATATGCCTGTAAAAGATGGTGTGCT
The DNA here is from genome assembly GCA_003314385.1 of Gomphus sp. MG54. Classification (NCBI taxonomy): domain Eukaryota; kingdom Fungi; phylum Basidiomycota; class Agaricomycetes; order Gomphales; family Gomphaceae; genus Gomphus; species Gomphus sp. MG54. Next base: position 3,362 of record QLPG01024427.1, on the reverse strand, counting down.
TGACCTCACATTGTGTAGACAGAAATTTGTTCATGATCCTATAGAACATATTATACCACTCTCTGCCTGACTGCTTTAGGCCATAAATTAAATGGTTGAAGTGGCAGACATGGTGCTCCTTGCTATGTGTCTCATATCCCATTGTCTGACACATGTAAATGACCTCGGTGTTGGAACCAGGTAGGCGTGCATATTATTTATTCTGTGTATTGAGCTGCCCATATAGCGGCTACAAGTCATGAATGTGTTACAATCACACGCATCAGAACATGTGACAAACGTGTCAGTCACCTATCACGTGTCATTGATGGGAACCACATGTGCCTCTAGGAGGGACGTGCGCAGGCATACATAGTGTTGAGTAGATGCTACACTTACTATATAACTAGAGTGTTTAGAGTAGCATAAAACTTTACTCCCAATAAATTGCAATAAACTTTTACAACAAGTTGAAAATAGAAAGCCTTTTATCTAAAACTAGAACATAGACTAAACACTAAGCCCTCTATTCTCCCCTCATATCTATTTGCCTACCCTAAAGTCTAAGATATTAAATTATCTAATATATTAACCAAGACTCAGTGATTGGGGCATTGAGGTACGCACCATCTATATCTGTCTGCTCCAGCTCCCAGTTGTTCCTGATGGTGATAGCAGCGATGATACAGATGGCAGAGAGTTTGGTAGTAGGGGAGAATGTCTCATTGTAATCTATTCCTTCAGTTTGTGAAAAGCCTTGTACAATGAGCCTTGTCTTGCGATTTACAATTTTGCTGTTGGCATCATGTTTGTAGTAGAATACTAGTTTGCTGCCCACTATATTCACACCACCTGGGGGTTTCACAAGATCCCAGGTTCTTAGCTTGGCATACTGGTTCAACTCACACTTTATGGAAGTGTCTCATGCTGGCCAGTCCTTACATGAATGCATGTCATCCAGGCTAACCAGGTCTATTCCTATGCTCTGGGTGGCTGCCACCATCGAATGTTCTAGAGAGAGATGTATCATCCCTTCATCCTCCATGCTAACCTCTTCCAGCTCCTGAAAGCAAAGTCCTCTCTTTCCATTGCCATGTTTGCTGATCTGCCTCCCTTCTTGTCTTCCTCCTTTTTGTCCTTCTTTTTAGCTTTCGAATGACAATCTGCCTTCAAATGTCCCTTTTTGCTGTATTTATAGCATTCCAGGTTGGTTTTTGTGGTGCTGGAGGAGCTGCTGCATATCTGGGATTTCCCACAGCTTTGGATGCTGAAAGTGCATTCTCACTGGCTTTCAGTTGGTGTTCTTTGATTGCTAACCATTCAAACTCATTAATCAGGGTTCCAATGACCTGATTAGGCTCCAACTTGGCCTTTGCATGTGCCACAGACATCACGATTGCATTAATCAGTGCATGGTATGACTTAGGGAGCAAGCCAAGGATAATAGTGACTAGGTCATTGCCAGTAAGTGTGGCATTCATCCCTGCCAGTTGCTCCTGCATCCTCATGAGTGCCTCTAAGTGCATACAGACATTCAACTCATCCTCAAATTTCATTTCATACATCCGGTGCTGCATATCAACCTTAACAGTGAGTGCCCTGGTTTCGTGTTTTGAATACATGGTGTCCCATACCTCCTTGGCAAGAAGTCCCGAGGTGAGGCGGACCGAGGGGTGAGGAGTAGGCATGAGATGGGAATGAGGAATGTGACCGATATGTGCATCTAGCCAAGAACAACTCATCAAGTGGCTCGTACTTGGTCACTAATGGAGTATCTTAGTCGGTACCACCAAGTTACTGGATCCTCAGTATGTGGACTTGACATACAGTATGGGATAAGCAAACTCAACTAATTTGGTTTTGAGCGATCGAGAATTTTTTGTGCCAAACTGATGTTATATTCAGAATCAGAATGTCAAAATACATCCAAAAAACATGTTCCGAAATTTTTCCAATGAGTTTTTAATGTGGCCAAATTTTTGGGCCTTTTCAGTGCAATTTTTCACCCCAAATCTCATTGTCATGACATAAATTTTAGTTAAGTATGGCTTCAATTGACATCATAGCTTGTTCAGTAACTACACGATGCTTAGTTTGCTTTCTAACAGCCCAAGCAGCTGCATTCCCAGTAAGTCCCTTGTAATATGCAGCCATAAATCTCCAAGAACGATTTATAAACCGCTGTATCACATCAGCTAGGCATGCATCAAGGTATTCTTTTGCCACTGTCTTTGCATTCTCAAATGTCTTCTTTGGAATTTCTCGATAACGGAATTTTGCCCATCCCCAGTACTATTATCGTATTTTAGTTTCATAAAATAATGCAAGAAAGTAATAAAATAAATACTTGCCATTTCAATAGGATTCATCTCACAATGAAATTTAGGCAAGAAGATGAATTCATACCCTGTATTGTGAATAAGTGCCTCCAGCTGAGAAATTTGATTTGCAAAATCATCTTGGTGACTGAGGATGCGAGCCATGCAGTAGTTTGTGTTATCAGCTGGGCAAACAGGTTTGCACTTTGCTTTTTTGCCTTAAACATTGAAACCCCTTTCTACAAGAACTGTTTTGAGTCCCTTTGGTTCCCCATTTACTGTGGTCATTTTTTGTACCTGGCCTCAGAATAAAGGGTTTGGATTAGATTGGGGAATTATGGTATCTTTCTGTTTGCATTGCTTGCCTCCATCAGATTTATTCATCTCAAAGGCTTTGAGAGCATCTGGGGCAAGAGATGCATGAGCAGAAGACTGATCATAAACAAATAATACAATGCACCCAGGAAACTGCTTTTCAAAAACAGCAATTGCATGCAAAATCTGGGCCAATAGTTGTTTTGCATCCCACCATACATTGCCATTTGATCCAGGGTAAATAATTATGCGTGCTTCATCAAGAATTTTGCCTTCCTTATCAGTATCAACAAGGCGACCAGTTTCAGGATTGATATATTCTGATACATGTATAAGTCGGTGTCTTCCTTTTTTTTGTAGAACTGTCTGGCCTAGCTTAAGCCTGAAAATATTCACTTATATGAGTTGTAAAAATTCATTTCATATAATTATAGTAAACCATACCAATCTGATGACTTGTATTCATTTGCATGGAAACAAGACTCATCTTGAAAGTTAGGAATGATTTCTTTCTCGACATCCTGTAATGTTGGAGGAATTCTTGTAAATTGAATACATCCTACTCCTGAATACATCCCACTCCCCAATACATCCCACTCCCCAATACACCCCACTCAATCCACCCATTACCCTCTCTTTTTTTATCATAATCAAATTTGCTGAACATCCCAGCATGATTCACTTGTTCCTTTCTTCCCTTATGACTTTCTTTCTTTCTTTCTTCACTTTTTTCAATATATATATATATAT
>QLPG01024421.1:0-10955 GCA_003314385.1 Gomphus sp. MG54 | reverse complement strand
GCTAGGCTTCAACGTGCTCTTGCGTTGCGCCCCGCTCTTCCGTGTGTGCCACTAATTTGGAAAGCGAGAGGAACCTCGAGGGGATGCCGAGGGCGTCGGCTCGAGCGAAGGACTTAGAAAATAGAGAGCGGACAAGGGGTGCGAATCAATCGATATTCTGAGTGAAGAACTATCTACATACATCCCGCTACTTTTATAGTTAAGAAGCAAGATGTGGAACAGGGTGGCATAAGGAATGGAAACAATAAGGTATGAGGCAACCACATGGAGGCATTGTCCACAGTGATCAGAAATAGAATAAGGAATGTAGGCGGTATTAGAATAATAGTGTATGGCTGAGAATAAGATAATGAAATGGCGGGCGGGAATAGAACAATAGAGGGCGGCCTAAGATAAAACAATGGCAAAGGCCAAGACAATGAGTGGCCGTCATGTTGTTCGGAGGAAACGGGTAAAGGAGTGGATAGGGGGTCGAAGGAACAATGGAAGGAGGTGCACGAGGGGAGTGGTCCATACGATGTACCGGATGTACCGAGTAGAGGTCGCGCGATGGTACGAGATAATACGGGTGAGGGCCGGTTGGTCGGTATTCCCGAATAAGTCGGTACTCGGTGTTGCGGGCTTGACAGGGCATAGTATTTCTGTTCTCGCTTTTCACGATCCTCGGCTTTTGTCAGGAACTGTATGCCAGCATGCCCAACTATTCATTTCAGCCCACTCAACCCAACTCTGCTCTCGCTCGCTTATCCAACCATATGCCCTCAGCCCACGGACTATATGCACCTTGTGTATCCATCTTGGCATCACGTGCTCCTGTCAATTCACTCCACTCATTTACATCACATCCCACATGCTCGTTATTCCATTCCATCTTCATTTACGTTTAATATCCTTCATTTACGTTTCATTTCATTTTCATCTGTTCGCAATTCTGTTCACTCCTTTATATCCAATCTGCTATTACGTTCCTTAGGGTAACTTCGTTGGGAATCTGAGTGACACGTCACTCAACAATGTCACGGAGGAGATCATTATTTGGGATGTAGTATTTCTGTTTCTTGCTTTTCACGTTCCTTGGCTTTCTCATTCTATTATAGGAATCCCTTTGACTCCTAATAGATTAGAAAGTAGTATAAAAGATCTTGTACTATTAGTTCAGTCTTCAGTCAGAAAATCAATCTTGATTTTGACTAAGTTCCTCTGTTCACTTCTGTTTACTTCGCTTTTACAAAATTTGGGGACCATGCGGTCTAAGTGGGTGCAACGCAATACATTGAAGCCAACCCCAATCCGAACCTCGCCAATTGTCTCGCCATTGGGAGATTTAATAATATATGATTACGTCTTTTATCATCATCATAACAACTTCCCTCTTTATATTTTTATTGTAGTCCTTTTTCCTTTATCTTCTTTTGTCTTCTTTGCTGGCTGTGACAGGTCTGTTATGTCACAGTTGCACTAGCTATACAGTCACTGTTTAGGTAAGGGGGTCCTTAGTTCTTTCTCTTCTAGACCTCCCTACCAGGTAAGCAGCTTGCATTTATCTAGCTACATTGATCCTTATATATTTACTTCTGAACCTCCCTACCAGTGTCTGATAGTGTCTGTGGTTAAATTAGGGTTCGAGTCCCTGGGTTAGGCCCTGGGTAGGTCACAGGGCTATGGTGGTGTCCTGCTGTTAGCCTCTTAGCAGATACTAGAATCAGTACCCAAGTAGGTTTCCCTTACATTAGAAAGAACTCACCTAATAGAGGACCGAGGGCTCAGGTCTTGAACTTCCACTGGCAAGTTGAATTGTCCTCAAATGAGTTGTCAGATCCCTACACCTCCTTCCTCCTTCTCGGCTTCCTGGTGCCATCCAGGTGGAAGTCCAGCATCATACTTGTACCTATGTGTTATGATGTAGAAAAAGGACATAATCATAATATATTTAATCTCCCAAAGGCAAACAATGGTGAGGTTCAGAATGGGGCTTGGCTTCAACATTATGCATTGTGCCCACTAGACCACACGATGGTTGTCCTTCATAACTATCTTGCCGAGCTCAATTTCTGCTTGTGCAGTGCTGTTGAATGGACCGAAGTTGGTCTTCAGCTCTTGACGAAAGTCCCTCCAGACCTTAAGCCAGCCAGGCTCAGGTTAGATTTTGCCTAGAATTGCGGGTTCAAAGTATTGGAGTATGGGGCCTGTGAGGTACAAGATGGCATATTGGACCTTCGACGCATCCGTCAAGAATGCAGATGGACGGTCTCGAAAGTTTAGCACATATTGTAAGAAGAATGTGCAAAGCTTAGCTTGGTCGGTACCGTCATAAACCTCGGGCTCGTGAACCTTGGCATAATGACCAGGGTTTGGAGAAGATATAGGAGGCTGTTGGGCTAGTCGATCAACAAGTGCCTTGACAATTTTGTCTGAACTGGAAGAGGAATTAAGAGTCGAATTAGGATTAGAAACATGAGTAGGGTTCGGATTTGCAACTTGGACAGGGTTCATATTTGGCTCATCGTCGTCGTTGTCATTGATTGGGTTTTCGTTGTCATTGTCCTCGAGATCAGGAAGAGTGTTCAACCCTAACGGCCCAGCTTCGTGAATTGAAGGTTGTTCTGACAGCCGTCAAAGTGAGGAAATCTCCTGCAACTGACTTGGGACTTCTACGATGAAAGGTAAATTGCGAGTAGTGGATCGGGTATTCATGATGGTCGTGATATGTGAAGATGAAGTGCGATCAAGTGTGGAAGTCAGATAATACTGTTACAATGTAGAAAAAGGATGTAATTGTAATATTAATAATCTCCCAAAGGTGAGGCAATAGCGAGGTTCTGAATGGGGCTTGGCTTCAACATTATGCATTGCGCCCACTAGACCGCACGGTCCCCAATTTCGTAAAGGTGAGACAGACAGAAATGAACAGAGGAACCTTAGTCAAAATCAAGGTTGATTATCTGAATGAAGCCTGAACTACTGAGTACAAGATCTTTATACTACTTTCTAATCTATTAGGAGTTGAAGAGATTCCTATAATAGAATGAGAAAGCCGAGGATCATGAAAAGCGAGAACAGAAATACTATGCCCCAAATAATGATCTCCTCCATGACATTGTGAAGTGATGTGTCACTCCAATTCCCAATGGAGTTACCCTAAGGAACGTAATAGTGAATCGGATATGAAAGACTGAGCGGAATTGCAAATAGATGAAAACGGAGTGAAACATAAATGAAAGGATATTAAATGTAAATGAAGACAGAATGGAATAGTGAGCATATGGAGTGTGATGTAAATGAGTGGAGTGAATTGACAGGAGCATGTGACGCCAAGACAAGATACATGAGGTGCATATAGTCCGTAGGCTGTGGGCGTATGGTTGGATAAGCGAGCGAGAGTGGAGTTGGGTTGAGTGGGCTGAAATGAATAGTCGGGCATGCTGGCATACGGTTCCTGACAAAAGCCGAGGATCGTGAAAAGCGAGAACAGAAATACTATGCCCCAAATAATGATCTCCTCCATGACATTGTGGAGTGATGTGTCACTCCGATTCCCAACAGAGTTACCCTAAGGAACGTAATAGTGAATTGGATATGAAAGACTGAGCAGAATTGCGAATAGATAAAAACGGAGTGAAATGTAAATGAAAGGATATTAAATGTAAATGAAGACAGAATGGAATAGCAAGCATATGGAGTGTGACGTTAGTGAGTGGAGTTGACGTAAGTGAGTGGAGTGAATTGACAGGAGCATATGACGCCAAGATGGATACACAAGGTGCATATAGTCTGTGGGCTGTGGGCGTATGGTTGGATAAGCGAGCAAGAGCAGAGTTGGTGTAAAAGGCAACAAATTCCCACAGTGATGTGTTCTTTCAACTGGGCCAAAAGGCCACTATGCCAGGTTATCTGGCATTAGTCTGTGGGCACTATTTAAACAGCAATTTGTTACTTGTATTCACCAACCATTGCAATGGTATGTAACAGTACCTTCCCCTTAGGTACCAAGCCCTCGAGGTGCCACAGTGATGATATCTTAACAGGTTTCTCAGGCCTGTCTGTGGCTCCCCCCAAGCACTCTAATTACTATTTGACATAGCAGACCCCCATGATGTCATGGACCATCATGTAAGCCAGGGTTCCTGGGGTCCAAGTGATTGCAACAACCCTCTAAATTATTGCACACACAGGGATTTGAACCGCTGACCTTTGGTCAACCTGGCATACTGTAAAAGGCAACAAATTCCCACAGTAATGTGTTCTTTCAACTGGGCCAAAAGGCTACTATGCCAGGTTATCTGGCATTAGTCTGTGGGCACTATGTAAACAGCAATTTGTTACATGTATTCACCAACCATTGCAATGGTATGTAACAGTTGGGTTGAGTGGGCTGAAATGAATAGTTGGGAATGCCGGCGTATGGTTCCTGACACTATGGAGGGAATGGTGATAGCTAGACAGCTCAGTGAGTGAGAGAGTAGACCACTTTGGACAACACTATAAATTGCTATGCAATCTGCAGTAGGGTGTACCATCCACTGAAGGCCAAGGAAATACCATAAACCCTTTCCAACCTTAACTCCTTTAATACTCTTCTTCTATTTGCCATCCTAGCATATCTACATGCTAAATAGCCTCCACTACGCTATACTACAACCCATACCACCCACCTCACATCTGCCTTATTAATACCAACCACCTTTGTGCTTCATCCTGACCAAATCCTTGCCCCACAGTGTGACTCTACTATACCAACCTTGCTCCTTAGCCTGCTAGACAGGCAACCCAATGAGCAATGATATAGCCCATGATGCTGCCATGTTACATACTCACTGTTGATAGCAACCATCTTTGGAGGCCATTGATGGGCCTCTACCCTTTATTATAAGGTGTGCTAGACATGCTTTCTCTCTCCTGGTGTCCCGAGGACATGCCCCACCCGATGATGATGCAGAGGCTGTTGTATCTGAGGCCTCTGCCACATACCCTCCTGGCATATGTAATGTGTAAACCAGTAATACCCACACCTAGAATCATCCAGCAAATATCCAGGCAGTCTGCCCAAACTTGATCCCGACTGCCATGTTCATCAAGTAATGCCACCCGCATGTGTCTGCACTGCCCCTTGTGAAGACTCCACATGGCCTCGTATGGATCACACCCACAACTGCCATAGACTATCCATAGGCCCTCTCTCTTCTCAGCACAATGCCCTTGTATGACCACCATGCATCTTGAATACCAAGCTTGATGAGTGAGCTGTTAGCTGTACCGGCATCACCATCAACCCTTGTTGCCATGCCGATATGAGTGGACATCATTTAACAATCCTTGCACCCTCTCGCATATCCCCATGCATGTCTGGTGCAGGGAAGACCCTTGTAAGACCTGAGCTGCCTGATTGCTGGTCCCTCCATGATGCAGCACTATTGCCACCTGGTTCTAGCAAGCTCACAGTTATCTCCTGCTATCACCACCCATCAAGTGATGTCATCACATGCTCTCACCCTGCTTCTTGTGAGGGCCCTGTATAGCAATGTGTCGACTGCAATGGCAACCATTCTTAGCACTACCATTTGTGACACCTTTCCTGCAACACCAACTACTGTAGGCACTGAGCAATCTCACCCATGTGCATTTGCATTATACTCTGAAACATAATAGGACCCTTCTGTCTGACCTCTTGATTGACCACTATCCCATACCTCAGCTGCATACCACTCCAACATACATAATGCACACCCCATGTAATGTGCTCTCCATTGTTGCGGGCCAAGGATGCACTCAAATGGGCTGTAACAGCTGGCCACATACTACTGAACAAGTGGACACTTGGGGGCTGGCGTAGGTATATGCATCAGTGTCAGCCGATATGGAGGTAGAGATTGAGGTGCAGGGTGTGGAAGGAAGAGAACCTGATTAGACAAGAGAAGGGTAGAGTATGGTAGGAAGTGAGGCATAGGCACAGGGTATATAGAGTGCAAGACTCACTGGCAAGGGGCTTAGGTTTTCCTCTTAGAAATCCCCCCATTGCTAGGTGAGGTTCCTGTTGAGGTGAAAAGAATGACCAGACTGGGGTTTGAACCCAGGGCTATAGCATATATAGCTATGGTGTTAACCACTACACCATCTAGTCCACATGGGTAACCTTTCAGGTTGACTCCTTGAGTGAAGACATGTGTGTCTATACAAGTTGAGTTCAGAGCCTTAGTAAGTTATCAGATTGCTAATACTACTCATAGAGCTCTGTATGTATAATGTCTTATTTTTTAAGACATTAATTAGAGATATGAATAGTATGTAGGATTAGACAATCTAACAGTCCCCTGACCTTGTGTACATAGAAGGGTAGCTAATCTTAGGAATCCCTCCATTGCTAGGCCCTGTGAGATGGTCCTCAGGTGCTACTGGGGTTGCCCTTACATTAGGAAAACCTCTACCCAACAAGGATTGGACACCATATCACTGTGCGACCATAGGCATTTTCAGCCTCAGTGACTGTGATTTGGGTAGCTCTACCTCGCTCACATACCAGACACCTGATTCCCCCTCCTCCAGCAGCCAGCAAACAATGCTCCCCACCCAATGATGCACCCAGACTTAGACACCAAAGAGTGGCTGGTGAGACTGGAGCAGGAGTTGGTGGAGAATTGAGTGGCTAATGCAGCCATTAGCAAAGTCCTTTGGGCAATTATAACCAAACTTAACAACAACCCTACATGTGGAGACACAGACTACCTGGATCCTGAGGATGATCCAATACCAAACATGTGTGCAGACTGCATGCACCCTGCACCTGGAACTGATTCCCAAGCCTGACTAGCTGTCCTATCTGACTTCAATGGAGATTGAGAAAAGGCAGAGCTTTCCTCAATTCCTGTAACATCTATTTCGTGGTTTGTGGCAACCAGTTTACCAACGACCAAGCCCACATTCACTGGGTATTATTGTACTTCAAGTCGGGACAAGCAGCTCGGTACGCTAACAGGGTCCTACAAAATGAATAAACTGGATGCCCCCTATACCCCAGTTGGAAAGTATTCAAGATGGACATGGTAGAGCACTTCTGCCCAAAGAACAAGCAGCTCTCTGCTCTGACATGACTCGAAGGCATGGGCTGGTATCAAGGCAGAGAGTTGGTCGAGGAATACATCGACCATTTCAAAGAGCTGGTAGCGTTGGCAGAGTATTCCAATAACAAAATGATCGTGATCAAGTTCAGGAAGGGCCTGGAGCCTAGGATCCAATCCAGAGTGGCATTGCTAGGGAACGGGACACCCGATTTCAACAACCCCAAGGGGTGGTATGAAGCAGCTCAAAAGGTGGCCTGTAACCAAGGAGTGAATGAGGCCTTTGCAGAGACTAACTGAAGCCATGTTTGAACTACCTCTCACCTCCCTACGATCCCTCCCAAAGCCACCCCTGTTTTCCTTAGACCAGCAGGATTGATGAACTGCAACTTCAGCATCCCTCAGCCTGCACCAACAGTCACCTCAGCCCAAAAGGATGGTCCCACCCCCATAAAGGTGGACCAAGCACAATTTAGAGATGGCCTGCCTCAAACCTGTCACTGATGCAAGGAGATGGGGCATTACACTTGAGAATGCCCATGGGCCTTTGACATTAGGACCATGAGCACAGAAGAAAAGTTAGAGCTGCTGCCTGAATTGCTTGTACTGGCAGATGTATCTGAGGGCCCACCCACTGAGATACAAGTAGAAGCTAAGGATGAAGGCTTTGTAGAGGCGGAGAGCAAAGAAATAGAGGGTTTTGGAGCCTGCAGTGGGTGAATTGTGTGCCCCCACTGCCCGTACATAATTGGTTATCTGTACTGGAGCTTAAGAATAAAACAACCTCCATTCTGACTCCCCAGACTGAACAACCGAAGAAAGACACACTTAGAGAAGACCTCTTACCGAAGATGACTCAAACCTGACTCAAGCAAGAGGAGAGACAACTTCCCAAGAGATATGTGATAGCCACCACACCAACTCCCAAGTCTCTGGTTGTCAAGGTGGAGATCCAGACCACTGACATGGCTGAGATTTGGTCTGGACCAGCCCTTGTGGACTGTAGGGCCATGGGACAGTTCATAAACTGAGCATACATAGAATGCCAATGACTCACCACTTGTAAGCTCCAAAGACAGATCCTAGTGTACAATGTGGATGGATCCCCTAACAAGGCTGGTTCTATCCATGAGATCATGGACGTGATCCTCCGAGTAGATGGGCATATAGAGAGGACCACATTTACAGTCACCAACCTGGGCCAATAGGATATCATACTTGGTTTCACCTGGCTAGAGGAACACAACCCTGAGATAGACTGGCAGACCTGGAAGATTAAGATGAGCAGGTACCCTACCAAGTGCCACATGTGCTGAGTCGAGATCCAGGCAGAGCACAGGGAAGCATGAAAGGATTGGCAACATATTCAGGCCTGTCGAGTGGGCCTATTCCCAAAACTACCTCAGAAGGGGTGTGAAGAGGATGAGAGAGAGAGCAGTGATCTGACTGAAGAAGGACAAGTGTGGGATGAATTAGAAGAAGGAGACAAGCTGTTATGTGTGATGCTGCCACCAGACTTGAAGCAGATCCAGGCTGCCCAGACAATATCGCAGAGATTGGCCAAGGCTTACTACCAGAATGTACAGGCTGACATCAAGATCCTGGACTATCTCTGAGAATTCAAAAGCATATTTGTGAAGGAGTCCTTTGATGAACTACCAGCTCCAAAGATCTGGGATCACATGATAGAGCTGGAGGCTGGGTTGATCCCTGTGAACTGCAAGGTGTACCTGATGTCCCTGCTGGAACAAGCCGAGTTAGACATGTTCATTCAAGAAAATCTCAAGACCAGGCAGATCCGATCATCAAAATCCCCTATGGCCTCACTGATCTTCTTTATTAAAAAGAAGGACAGGGCTTTGTGGCTTATACAAGACTACCAGAAGCTGAATGCCATGACGGTGAAGAATTGATACCCAATTCTGCTCATCCCCAAGCTTGTCAACCAACTAAAGGAGGCCCATGTTAGGAACCATATGCCGGCATACCTGACTATTCATTTTAGCCCACTCAGCCCAACTCCACCTTCACTTGCCTATTCAACTATACACCCTCAGCCCACGGACTATATGCACCTCGTGTATCCGTCTTGGCATTACATGCTCCCGTCAATTCACTCCACTCATTTACATCAAACTCCATATGCTTGCAATTCCATTCTGTCCTCGTTTACGTTTAATATACTTTCATTTACATTCCACTCCACTTTCATTTATTCACAATTCCGTTCTGTTCCTTATATCCAATCTGCTATTATGTTCCTTAGGGTAACTCTATTGGGAATCAGGGTGACACGTCACCCCCAATGTCATGGAGGAGATCAAGATTGGGACATAGTATTTCTGTTCTTGCTTTTTACAATCCTTGGCTTTCTTATCTATTATAGGAACCTAGTCGACTCCTTGTAGATTTGAAAGTAGTATAAAGATCTTGTACATTCAGTAGTTCAGTCTTTAGTCAGATAATCGACCTTGATTTCAACTAAGCTATTCTTTCTGTCTCGCTATCCTGAAATTAGGGACCAGTGTGATCTGGTAGGCGCAATATACAAGTTGAAGCCATGCCCTACTCTTGTTACACCCCATGCCTCCAATAAACCCATACCAACCCCCACAATCACCCACCCCCGTTTCCGAAAACCTTCCCAACCACCGAAGGATGGACGATCACCCTCCGTGTTTCCCGTTTCCTGTAACGTCCATCCGAACCCCCGCTAGTCCGACCCTGATTCCCATGACCAAGGATTCCGCATCTTGATAACCGACGTGCCAGTTTATCGCGTACCTTACCCCCTTGTTCTTCCTTACTATTGACCCCTTGTACTCCCTTTCTTCTTGTTTTATGACCGGCAAAGATAGTACAAGGATAGTCACATGTATATAGTCTGTCAGTCGACTAGACTGTTCGCTAGTACGAATATCGATTTAGTCTCCCACCAGTTTCCGATTCATTTCCGGTAAACTCCCGCCTCCTTCCCGAAATTAGGGACAGACGATCGAGGAGGGCGCAACACATAGGTTGAAGCCAAGTCCCTTCGACCTCGAACACCTCAGTGACCGGATTGACCCATTCCGCGACCTACCCTAAGTTCCCGGTGCCTCCGCCCCCTGTCCGTAGTCCGTCCGACTTCCATCTCGGTCCTCGGCCCCGTTACGGACCTTCGCACCAACCCGGACTGCCCTTTCGGAAGTACTAGCTAAGCGCCTGACACACGGACTTAACAACTCTGAACCTTGCCATTGTTTATCTTTGGGAGATATTATGCTTAATTACAATTACATTATTCCTTCACATTGTAACAGTATTATCTGACTTCTACACCTGATCGCACCTCTTTTCACATATCATCTTTGCATATTACAACCATCATGAATACTCGATCCACTACTCGTAATCTACCCTTCATCGTAGAAGTCCCAAGTCAGTTGCAGGAGATTTCCACACTTTGACGGCTGTCAGAACAATCTTCAATTCGTGAAGCTGGCCCGTTGTAGAGTTGCTCTAGGTAATTAATACCTAAAAGCCTGCGTGCACCAGTCCTTTTCTCTGGCAGGATCTAGCACAGTCGTTCAGCACAGCTGGATTATACTCTGTGACAAGGCTATGTATGAACAAAAATAGAATGTGAACAAAATATGGTGTGATGTGACAGGGACGTGACCTGAGACAGGAACATGTCATGCTGACTAATACTTGGACTTTGACTTTGGGCTTGAATACAATAGTCTAGATGTTTCTAGACTAGTCTTGACTTGGACTTGCAGACTTGACTTGGGGCTTTAACTTGAGAACGTGTTACTTGTTATTACAGAGGTGAGCCAGAGGCCTTTATATACAAAAACCAAGCAATGATGTGAAATGACGCGAGAGGTTGGCTCTGTCAGTTGAATGACAAAGCGCAAG
>QLPG01024365.1:0-10760 GCA_003314385.1 Gomphus sp. MG54 | reverse complement strand
CCCCCTAAGTCATTCCAGGCTGTAAATAGACAGAGTTTTAATGCAGTAGGAAGTGGAGAAATGGTTATCGATGTACCAAATGGTGTCAATTCCTCCAAACTGAAGCTCTCAGAGGTGTTGTACTCACCTGATGTAGGTTACATGCTCATGTTGGTTGGACAACTGAACGATGCCAGTTTTGCTGTGACATTTGCAGATGGCAAGTGTGTTATACATAGGCAAAGTGGAGAGCAAGTTGGCTCAATTCACAAATCTGGACAATGCTTATACCAAGTCACTCATGAGTGCGATACAGCAAATTCTGCAGCAGAGACACTCACTTTGGAACAACTCCACTATCACCTAGGTCACATTTCACCTGAAGCAGCCAAAAGACTCATCACCAGAGGTTTTGTAATGGGGATCAAGCTAGATGGGTTACCTTCAGTGGACCCCTTTTTTGTGAATCCTGCATATATGCATAAGCGACTTGCAAGTCTGTCCCCAAGATCTGAGAAGGCAAAAATGCCTCCAATTTTGGTGACAAATACATAGTGACCTGTGGGGACCAGCCCCAGTTGCAACAAAAGCTGGAAAGCATTATTATATCACTTTCACAGATGATATGACATGCTTAACTCACCTATACCTTCTGCGCACCTGTCAAGTGTCAGGTACTGATGGACTTTGGTACTGCCGAGGGGTGTTGTCGAAAGGTCGGGTGGACTATGGCCAAGTCCTGCAGGCCAAGAGTAGTGGCGTTGGCTTCAATGTACTCGTGCGTTGCGCCCTACTTGCCATGCATGCCACTGTATTTGCGACAGACAGATACTCGGGGGGATGCTGAGGATGCCGGCCCGAGTCGAGGACTTAACAGAAGAGAAGAAGGTAGAAGGGCCTAAGCCTAGTCGATACCCAGAATGAGGAAGTATGTACATCCATCTCCTACTTATATAGGTTAAGAAGCGACATGTGGAATAAGGAATGTGGGACAACAAGATATGCAGAGCATGTGGTCATTGTCCACAATGAACAAAATTAGAATAAGGAATGCAACGCAGGGATAAAACAATAAAAGATAGGGTAATAGAAAGGTGTCCACGGATAGGACAATAGGAGGTGCCAGACTATAAGACAAGGCTTGTAACTGAGGATAGTACAAGGGCAGGAAGTCCCGAGGGGAGAAGGGTCGAGGGGTGGGGACAGGGAGTGTTATGGACCATGCAGCCAAACAAACCCACATTAAACACCACAACCACCCGCACCGTTTCCGGGACCTTTCCGATCGACCAAGCCTGAACAACCGATTTCCGAATGTCTGAAATACATTCCGAGGTCCCGCGATTCCGACCCTCCGTAGTCCGTGAATCCGACCCTCCGAAGACTCCGAAATTCAAGGTTCCATTACGAATTGATAACCGATGCGCAGGACTATCGCGTACCTCACTCCCTTGTTCTCCCTTATATTGACCCCTTGTACTCCCTTTTTCCCTTGTTTTATGAACATCAAAAGATAGTACAAGGATAGTCACATGTATATAGTCTCCCAGTCGACTAGACTGTTCGCTAGTATGAATATCGATTTAGTCCACCCCTCTAGTTTCCGATTCAATTCCAGCAAACTTCCATTCCCCCTCCAAAATTAGGGACAGACGATCGAGGAGGGTGCAACACATAAGTTGAAGCCAAGTCCCCTCGACTTCGAGCACCTCAGTGACCGGATTGAACCCATCCGTGACCGACCCTAAGTTCCCGGCGCCTCTGTCCCTGTCCGAGACCCGTCCGACTCCGTTCTCGGTCTTCGTTGCCCCTTCACGGACCCCTACGCTAACCCGGAAATACCTTTCGGAAGTAATAGCTAAGCGCCTGACACGTGGACTTAACAGGGAGTGTGGATGGTGGACATGCCAAGCCGAAACCGGCGTACCAAGTGTCATGCATGCAATGCGGGTACTTGGCCACGGATATGGGGTGATTGCTCAGTCGGCATTGCTGAATAGATGTGTCTCGGTACGGTACTTGACAGCACCAAAGATGAGGCCCTTGCTACCTACAAAGAATATTCCTCATGGTGTGATACATAGCTCAATGCAAGTATCAAGACTCTACATTCAGACCAAGTGTCAAGCTTTGGGTACTGACGGACTTTGGTACTGCCAAGGGGTGTTGGCGAAAGGTCGAGCAGACTATGGCCAAGTCCTGCAGGCCAAGAGTAGTGGCATTGGCTTCAATGTACTCGTGTATTGTGCCCTACTTGCCGTGCATGCCACCTATTTGCAACAGACAGATACACGGGAGGATGCTGATGATGCCAGCCTGAGTCGAGGACTTAACAGA
The DNA here is from genome assembly GCA_003314385.1 of Gomphus sp. MG54. Classification (NCBI taxonomy): domain Eukaryota; kingdom Fungi; phylum Basidiomycota; class Agaricomycetes; order Gomphales; family Gomphaceae; genus Gomphus; species Gomphus sp. MG54. Next base: position 8,444 of record QLPG01024365.1, on the reverse strand, counting down.
GGAGAAGAAGGTAGAAGGGCCTAAGCCTAGTCGATACCCAGAATGAGGAAATATGTACATGCATGTCCTACTTATATAGGTTAAGAAGTAACATGTGGAATAAGGAATGTGGGACAACAAGGTATGCAGAGCATGTGGTTATTGTCCACAACGAATAAAATTCGAACAAGGAATGCAAAACAGGGATAGAACAATAAATGATAAGATAATAGAGTCGTGACTCAAGATAGGACAATAAGGAGTGGCTGAGTATAAAACAATGGAGATGCAACCGAGGATAATACAAGGACAGGAAGTCCCGAGGGGAGACAGACCGAAGGGTGAAGATAGGGAGTGTGGATGGTGAACGTGCAGAGCCGAGACTGGCGTACCGAGTGTTATGCATGCGGCATGGACACTTGGTCATGCATATAGGATTGTTGCTCGGTCAGCATTGCCAAATAATCGGGTCTCGGTATATGTACTTGACAGTATCCCCCCCTTAGTGGCTGAACCCATGAAGCTGGAAATTAACTTTAAAGTTTTGGGATGCCTAAATGTAATGGCGCGGGTTGTTTAGAAAGTCATTGGGTTTCCATCTTTGCAACTGCACCAATCCAATCCGCCAAACAACAAATTCCGAAGCAGATGAGTGCCGAAGCCGATAATGTCACGCAGGGGCCCGAAGAGAGTCGGGATGCTCATAGGCATGGTTGGGAAGCGGGTGAGACAAGGTTTGACATACCCCAAGCCATCAATGGTACGAAGGGGTTGGGTAAGGAGGATGCTCCAGTAGGGGTGGTAGAACTGGAGTCTGATGAAGCAGTCACTATGGGGAGGAGCAATTTGGGAGGCCGCTGGTTATGCGGAAGATGGTCTGGAGACCAATGACCCAAGGAGCGGATCGGCTGGGTGGGCAGAAAACTTCAGGACCTCGGGGGTCCCGATGGTTAACAAATGGAAGAGGGGTGGTAGTATAGAGGCGGGGCCCAGTACGGGGCTGAGTATGCAAGGATGGGGAAGCGGGTCGCAGGTGAGTGGTAGCGCAGTCTTCCCTCCTCATTACTAACAGATCCTTTTTAGTGGAAGAGTAAGTCGACCTGGGGCAAAGTTTGCCCAGTAGACCCAGGAGAGGGTACAGAAGCAACCCAACCGGGGGGTGGGGAAGCTGTTGTGGAGGGGCAACCCCCAAGGAGGGGGCCAAAGTGGGCCTGTACCAAGAAACCGAGCGGGAGAGCTACTGTGAAGGTACTGCTGGCTGGGGGGTTGGGACGGAAGCGGACAAAGAAGATGGGGAGGACGGACGAGATGGACAGACTGGGACGGATAGAGGAGAGGTTCCATCGGATGGAGGATGCAATGCTGCTCCTTCTTGGGCGAGACTCTGATTTATCAGGGAACCCGCAACTGGAGGAGTTCAGAAATGCATTGCGGGATGAGGAGGGGAAGGAAAAGCAGGGGAGGGATGAAGAGCAGGGAAGGAATAAGGAGGATGAGTTTGTGGAGATAGATTAGAGAAAATAATGAAAATTGTATAATTTTTTAATCAATTTTTTGAAGGAAGAAAAGTAAAAGAAATCAAGGGAAAAATACAACAAGTTGGAGGTGCTGAGGTGTTCGGCAGCTCGGCAGTGTTATATTGATGGGAGAAGAGGGTGACAGATGGACTAGGAGGGATGTTTGTGGAGGGATTAGAGGTTAAAGGTGGAATGAGGGGGTATTTCCGGGAGTAAGAGTGGTCGTAGGATCATGAGTGTTGTGTCGAGATCGTATAGGGGAGTGGCTGAGTGGACAGAGAAAGGATCAGGGGAGAGGGGGATGTGATAGAAGATGGTGATAGGTGATGGAATGGAGGGGAGTAGGGATGGAACGGAGGGTTTTTTAGGCAGAGGGATGTCCTCGGGAGGGGAGATTGCGCAGTTTGAAGTGTATCTTACCGGTCGCCACCCCCCCCCTTTTAGGTAGACATCCCACCATCTACTGAAGGTGTCGGCCTCTAGCTGAGAAGAACGGAGAAGGGTTGTACATACCGAGAGGTCCTAGCCAAAAACTTGCCAGCCATTCTGGTATACAAGCATGCACAAGGCAGTTGCATTGACTAGGGCTATTGGCGAAGCTTCCAGTGATGGAACAGGATCCTGGGTGAGGCTTTTGGAACAGTGGCAAATGCCACCTGAACCGAGGCCATCAGGATGGACCTAAAAATGTTAGTCGCTTGGCGGATTATAATACTGCCCAATACCCTGTTAATCAATGGATTATAGCAGGTGAGCGAGGTGTGCCCAAGTTTTGCTGACCGACGGATCTAGTGACATGACAGACGGATGGGTGGACTGAATTTGTCTGGACAGAAGATCTAGTAGACATATCTGTGCTGTTAGCAAGAAATACTAGATAGAGAAGGGTCATAATCATAAACAAATTTTCAAATGGTCTGTGAGCTGATGCTGATTGATCAAGCATGCCAGACAGAATGCCAAGGGTGGGGCGTTGCCTTCCAGTTGGCCGAAAAAAAAAAACTGAAGTTTTTCTGAACTGGGTGGTTTCCGAATCTATACTGGTATTGGGTTGAAAATGCTGTGGCGTGGACCTGTCTTGTTAGCCAACCTCCTAGGAGTAAGACGATCCGGTGAAGCTATAAGCAGATCCTGATTCAAAACAGTTAGAAGGGTTACTGGGAGACCTGGTTCTGAATAACAAGATAGAAATATCATTAAAAGGGTGTCTTGTGAGACCATATTCGTAAACCGTGAATGCACGGAAAGTAGTTTGATTCTGGGTATACTGTCAAGCTTTGGGTACTGATGGACTTCAGTACTGCCAAGGGGTGTTGGTGAAAGGTCGAGCAGACTGTGGCAAGTCCTGCAGGCCAAGAGTAGTGGCATTGGCTTCAACATACTCGTGCATTGTGCCCTACTTGCCATGCATGCTACCTATTTGTAACAGACAGATACTCAGGAGGATGATGATGATGCCAGCCCAAGTCGAGGACTTAACAGAGGAGAAGAAGGTAGAAGGGCCTAAGCCTAGTTGATACCCAGAATGAGGAAATATGTACATGTGTGTCCTACTTATATAGGTTAAGAAGTAACATGTGGAATAAGGAATGTGGGACAACAAGGTATGCAGAGCATGTGGTTATTGTCCACCACGAATAAAATTAGAACAAGGAATGCAAAACAGGGATAGAACAATAAAGGATAGGATAATAGAGTCGTGACTCAAGATAGGACAATAAGGAGTGGCTGAGTATAAAACAATGGATATGCAACCGAGGATAATACAAGGACAGGAAGTTCCGAGGGGAGACAGACCTAAGGGTGAAGATGGGGAGTGTGGATGGTGAACATGCAGAGCCGAGACTGGCGTACCGAGTGTTATGGATGCGGCGTGGACACTTGGTCATGGATATAGGATTGTTGCTTGGTTGGCATTGCCGAATCATCAGGTCTCAGTACATGTACTTGACACCGAGGAGGAGAATACCTGGGGAAGAATTTTGAGCTTTATCTCTCAAGTCAAAGGGGACAGCACAAAAACTTACCATACATGACACCCCTTAGCACAACCGTGTAGTCAAGCAATGCAACCGAACAATTGTAGAGTACAAACAAGCACTCTTGCATGCAAGTGGTCTCCCAAGATTTCTGTGAGGGGAAGGTGCTTGTCATATAGTCTGGTTGATGAACAGAACACTCACCAGGGCTGTCAAAGATAAAACACCTTTTGAATCTGTGCTTGAAAAGAAACCCGACTTATGCAACATGCACAAATGGGGAGAAAAAGTTTGGGTCTATACAGAGAGTGGAGAAAAGCTTGGTGGTGTTTTGGAACCATAGATGAGGTAACCTGAGAACTGTGACAAAACTTTGGTGTGAAGAAAGCCTAATCAAGTTCTCCAACAAGACGTGGGCAAGTGGAAGCCTGTCTGGGTTGATGTCCAAAAAGAATGGTTTAGAGGGGGCCTTGGCAGGTGCCTTTTCAATTATGTGTAGGAATAATAGTTTGTGTATGTGAACTATTATTCTACCCTTGTCTAGGATTATTTCCACAGATGTTCTATAAATCTGATTTAGTTCTTTTACTATATTTTTGCATACCTTTTATGTTTTAACCGAGAACCCTTTATCAAGCACTGACCTTTGGATCAACGTACTCAAGAGAGGGAGGCACTGACCTTCGGATCAACGTACCTATGAGAATGTGAACTATTATTCTACCCTTGTCTAGGATTATTTCCACAGATGTTCTATATGGACCAACATACCGGAGTGGGTGGCACTGACCTTTGGATCAATGTATCTAAGGGTGCTTGATGCACAAGATAATCTAATGGACTATGGGTGATAGTAAGATAGATTGTTAAGTGACTTTTATGCTACAGAACTAGTCTCTATCTATAGTATAAAGTTCAGTTTGTGGCGCTTGTGGGCATTTTTAGTCAGCATTTATATAATCCCTTCCCACAATGCAAATTATTTGGAACCGCCCGGTCATGTGACTGGTTCAATCAGCCACGTCTCTGTTGCATCTCTCTTCTTCCCCCCACCACCTGCGCATTGCACCTCCCAACATTCCCATGTGTGGGGCTGTTGGGATGTGCAGTGCCCTGGTGTCGTATCGAGGCAAGACTTCGGCATGTGCTGAATGTGCCCCATGTTCGTGTTGTGCACCCACCACATGCCAAGGTCCTTCCTCCACCACGTATGATGTGGTCCACACCCAGCGTTCTGCACCACCGCACGCCGAGGTCCTTCCTCCACCATGCACGATGTAGTGCACACTCACGCACCCCACCTCCCGACACCCCCACGTGTGAGGCTGTCAGGACGTGAGGTGCGCTGGTGTTGCCACGTCGTGCGTCGTGTCTGGACGATCCTTTTTTCTCGACGCACATGCTCCCTACGCTACGCTACGTAGACCTCGCTCGCGCGCATTGTCAGTCACTTTGCCCAGATTTAGGGAATGCCCTGGGACTGTAGGGAGCTTGGGCTGTCTGCCAGTATTGGTGCGAAACCAAAATATTAATTTTATAATTCGTGATGCATCCCTCCCTTCGCAGGCCGACGATCCATGTTTTCTTGACGCACATGCTCCCTATGCTACGGTACGTAGACCCCGGTCATGTGCACTACACACCGGGTGCAAAGTCACCGTCATTCCTTCCCCCACTACCCATTCGACTCGGTGCACACCCGCTCATTGCACCTCCCAACATTCCCACGTGTGGGGCTGTTGGGACGTGCAGTGCCCTGGTGTCACTGCGTCCTGCCTAATGTCGCATGCACTATACACCACGTGCACAGTCGGCATCGGTGAACCTTTCCCAAGGTGGGGACCTCATGGATGCAGCAGTATACAACTCAGCCACGCACCGTGACGACGTTCCTCAATCACTGTGCAACGCACCCTCGACTTTGCTCCTCATCAACTGACGGTGCGCCATGACTGGATAGGTACGTCCCATACTATCGTTTGTATCGGTGTCCGCTCACAAACCTCATTTTCCCAGTTTCGTGTTGTCATGCTCATCCATTGCGCCATCGCCTCCGTGCACGTAGCGGTACTCCCCAGGTACCCTTTGATCGTTAAATGCATGTACGTATGTACTCGCCTTCATGATCGTGTTTTTGTTTGGGTTTGCATCTCAAAAATGATGATAATTCTTTATCTTTAGGATCCCATCGCCCCAGCCTCCTGTGGCACTTCTGCTCACTGGGGACTCAAATGGGTGAATGATTTACTGCACAACTGTTATGGACCATGCAGCCAAACAAACCCACATTAAACACCACAACCACCCGCACCGTTTCTGGGACCTTTCCAATCGACCAAAGCCGGAACAACCGATTTCCGAATGTCCGAAATACATTCTGAGGCCCCGCGATTCCGACCCTCCGTAGTCCGCGAATCCGACCTTCCGAAGACTCCGAAAATCAAGGTTCCATTACAATTGATAACCGACGCGCAGGACTACCGCGTACCTCACTTCCTTGTTCTCCCTTATTGACCCCTTGTACTCCCTCTTCCCCTTGTATTATGACCGTCAAAGATAGTACAAGGATAAGTCACATGTATATAGTCTTCCAGTCGACTAGACTGTTCGCCAGTACGAATATCGATTTAGTCTCCCACCAGTTTCCGATTCATTTCCGGTAAACTCCCGCCTCCTTTCCGAAATTAGGGACAGACGATCGAGGAGGGTGCAATACATAAGTTGAAGCCAAGTCCCTTCGACCTCAAACACCTCAGTGACCGGATTGAACTATTCTGCGACCTACCCTAAGTTTCCGGCACCTCCGTCCCCATCCGTAGTCCGTCCGACTTCCGTCTCGGTCTTCGGCCCCATCACGGACCTTCGCACTAACCTGGATAACCCCCTCAGAAGTACTAGCCAAGCGCCTGACATGCGGACTTAACAACAACTCTGACAAGGACAAGAAACATCTGTCCCTGGAAGACTGCGCCAATGACCCCCGCAAAGCTCAGGACGGCTCTTGCCCTGTGCACACGTCCAGAGGGTTGCGCCCAGTGCCTCCGAAGTTGGAAATGAGTACAAAGATGAGTAGATAGGTGAGTTCTGCTATTTTTTTTTGTTTGGGTTTGCTCACGGAATTTGAGCTAGCAGTCATCCATCGTGTAATCAACCCATGAAGGAAGAAAGCACGCACTCAATAACCTTAATGTGCAAGTGCCACTTTCGAAGCCATGCTGGTAAAACTGCAGGTCCGACAGCTACGTTTACCCCACATGAAATTCCTCCTCCTCCCTCTGAATGCTCACGGAATGTAATGCTCCAATGCTTCTTGCGAGGACTGCCAACGATATTGCTGGGCGTTGATGAGTCTGCTGTGATGGGTATTGAAGTCTAACGCTGCTGTTTCTGGACCTCTAAACAAGTATCCAATTAATTCTTCCGACGCTGTCCTATCTCAAACCTTTCATGAAGCCCTCTCTAATCACTTTGAGAACCCGCCCGGCGCTGTGAAGAAAATGTATCTCCCTGCCTTCTTCAGGCGCTTTTTACCTGCCTATTCCATGTCACTGTCAGAACTGCCATTCGCCGTCCGTCTGACTACTCCATAGGTTTCTAATCCGCCATCCGCCATCTATGTTTCGGAAGTCCGCTCATCCCATCACCTATCATCCAGCTCGGTGAGACGGGCATCATTTCCACGGCATTGCCAGCATTGACGAGCCGCTGCGGCTGTATTACGGCGACCTCTCTCAGGTGCAATACACAGAAGATTTCTGAATCTTTTACCACCACCGTTCTTGCAAAACTGCCGTGAGGTATATTGGTGAAATGAACGTAAATCTCAAGACACATCTTGCTGAATTGATATGCTCGATGCTGCCTCTCCCGTCCCTGATGGCGCAATCGCCGCACTGTCTGACCCACATGCCGAATGGGAGGAGATGCGAGTGAAGCTGGGGAGTGTGGGGAGGGCATTTGGCATTGATGAGCTTTAGTCATCATCCTTATTGTGATGCAGTGAATTTTTTCTACTTTATTTCCTTTTTATGGAGTTCAACCTCCCTGGGGAGTTTCATTCTCTGAAATTCATATTGCACATTGTTCATTAAACATCCTTTAATAGCTCAATGATATGAATAAAATTGGATGGGAATGGAAGTGCATATAGAATACTTTCAAGAACTCATAGGCATATACAATGTTTGACAAAAACACTGATTGCAGGTGATTATGTTTAATTATAAATAATGAATTACATGATTTTAATTCTTTGTCACCGACATCTCTCATTACCAACCTCCACAGACATGTAGGGAATCGTACAGTCACTCTCAATGAGCTGCATGAATTATATCAGCTGCCTTTTCTGCAATCATGTATGCCACAGCTAATGAGAAAATTTTGAACTGAAACAAACATGGACATGAAAGGACTTGGTATACCAAGTGTATGTGCTGCAATATGAATGGGGATGATGGAGATATCTATAATGTGGAGGTTTGTGGTTCTATACATGTTATCATAAGAGAAATAAAGGTGGCCACCAGGCCACCATTCTTGCAAAAGGCTGCCACCAGGTGTGGCAAATTGCCATTTGAATTACACAGGTGACAATTTCCTATGAGGCCTGCATTTTCCATGACAATAAACAAGTCACAAGGACAATCTCTGAGAACAGTGGGAATAGACTTATGGTACCCTGTGTTTTCACATGGACAATTTTATGTAGGGGTATCAAGGGATACAAATTGGGGAAGAGTACATGTTTTGTTACTGGAGGGAAGGAAGACATCTAATATTGTATATGGGGAAGTGTTACTCAAGGACAATTGATAGATATTAATAGATAGAGATGTGTTAAAGATAGGATTGGAAAATTGTAGTTTTGGCTGGGCTCTGCTCAGGTGTCGGCTTGCCTTGGGTGTCGGCTTGCCTCGGGTGTCGGCTTGCCTTGGGTGTCGGCTTGCCTCGGGTGTCGGCTTGCCTT
>QLPG01024360.1:0-11976 GCA_003314385.1 Gomphus sp. MG54 | reverse complement strand
GTCGAAGCCGGTCAGGCCGAAATGGTCAGGCAGACGGATACACGGGTTTCTGAAGAGCGTGTAGAGAGTAGCGTCCTTGAGGATCTCGGAGCACCCATGGTCCAGGATGTAGAGGCTATGGAAGTATCGGGGATCCCGGAGGCTACTCCAACCCGAGGGGATGGGGGTATGGAAACGATGGGTGGAGCAATTAAGCGGCCTAGAGTGGCCGAGGTATGTACCGAGGATTTTCTCCGTATTATTATTATTATTATTATTATTATTTTTTTGCAGCGAGCAGCCAATGAAGAGCTGTCTCCAATTATACACCCTTCATGCGAGGAGTGTAAGAGGTGGGATCGCGAGTGCCGCATTTCGGGGCCGGGTTCCGTGTGCCGGGAATGTAGACGGCGCAACTCCGAGTGTAGCTTGGCCGTATCGCGGGTCTCCCAGACCGAGAGTCCTTTGGACGATGATGAGGGGGATAGTGGTCTTGAAGTTGGAGGTTTCCATGATTGGAGATGTAGATTCTTTTATTGAGGAGGAGAAGTCTGTCCTCAGAGATGGTCTATGGATTGGTAGGGTTGTCCTTTCAGGCCGAGGCTATAAGGTCTTTTTGGAGTGAGGCTCGGATGTCCTTGTGGAGTTGTTCTACATCCATGAGCATCACAGCTTGGATGACTAGTGAGTATAGGGAGGTAGCCCAAAGTGATGATACAAGTTGTTCCATTGTAAAGACTGGTCAGAGGTTGTGTGGATTAATCTTGGCATAGTTGCTCCTCCCCTCTTTAGGGTAGACATCCCATCATCTAGTGAGTGCATCAGGTTTAGCACTGAGGTGACCTGGTTGGAAGTGGATTACCATGTTGAACTGGGAGAGGTATTTGGACCATCAGACCTGCCAACAGGTGAGTAGCTTGGTCATAGAGAAATATTTCAAATTCTTATGGTTGGTGATGATGTCAATTAGGTCTGCTGAACATTCTAGATAGTGTCTCCAGGTTTTGAATGGTTCAAAGATGGCTAGTAGTTCCTTGTTGTGTATGTTGTAGTTCAGTTCTGGGAGGGTAAAGATTCAGGAGTGGAAGGCAATTGGGTGGATGTTGTTGTCCATCGGTGATATGGTGGACAGAATTGTGGCAAGGGCATAGTCAGAGGCGTCGGTCTCAACGATAAGTTGGAATCCAGGGATCTACTGTATGAGGACTGGGGCCATAGTGAATGCCTTTTTGAGTGTCTCAAAAGATGTTCTGCAATGCTCAGTAAAGTTCCACAGAGTGTCTTTTCGTGTGAGGTGGGTTAGTTGAACTGTGATGTCGGAGTAGTTGAAGATGAAGTGTTGATAGAAGTTTGCAAAGCTGAGGAAAGACTGGATGTTGTTAATCTTTTGGGGTTCAGGCCATTCCTGAATGACTTTGACTTTATCATCAGCCATGGTTAGGCCATTGGGGGAGAGAATGTATCTGAGGTACTCCACAGTATCAGTGTAGAAGGAACATTTATTTGCTCAGGCATATAGGTGGTTCATTTGGAGGTATTTGTCAGGCTTTGGGAACTGACAAGCTTTGGGAATGCCGAAAGGTCAGGCAGACAATAGCCAAGTCCTGCAGGCTGGGAGTAGTGGCATTGGCTTCAATGTACTCGTGCATTGCACCCTACTTGCCATGCATGCCACCTATTTGCAAGAGACGGATACTCGGGAGGATGCTGATGATGCTGGCCTGAGTCGAGGACTTAACAGAGGAGAAGAAGGTAGAAGGGCCTAAGCCTAGTTGATACCCAGAATGAGGAAATATGTACATGCATGTCCTACTTATATAGGTTCAAGAGGCGACATGTGGAATAAGGAATGTGGGACAATAAGGTATGCAGAGCATGTAGGAGTATTATCCACAGCGAGTAAAATTAGAATGAGGGAATGCAAACGGAAATAGAACAATAAAAGATAGAATAATAGGAATGTGTAGGGGATAGCCTCAAAATAACTATATTTTTAGCACAGGTATGGGGCTATGCAAGGCTTGACATAGCCAGTGTAAATATGCCAAAATAATGTACATATATGGCATAAAAGCTGTGTACATGGTCTGTGCATGATCAAGGCTATGCAAGGAAATGACTCATAGTCAGGTACTGAAAGTTGATTGGCTAGGAACCGTCTAGAATGTTCTATAACCTTCCATGTCCATTAATAGATAGAAGTTCTTGCCCTAGTGTAAATACAATATAAAAGGAGGACATATGGCCTCCCAAAAGTAACAATATACATCAGCTTCTATCCTACCAGTCTGCATGACTTGTGTGACTCATTTCTTAGTCATCTGTTGATTTTCCAGTGACAGGGATTAGTACAGTTGATTTTCCTGCTTGACACCAAGGGTGGGTGACATCCTTGTGATTCTACAGGGTGAGATTGGCTATTGATTTTCTAGTCAATTACATTCTGCTTTAAGGGTTGATCTACTCAGCCAATTTTCCTGACCAGAGATACTCTACAGTTAAGTGTTGTTGGCTCACAAGCAATACATTTGTCCTGTCTTCACCTCAGAGTGAATTAACTTGAATCTCAAGCAATCCACTTATTTCCTCTAGCCTCTGAGTACATTCCCTTCTTTTAGGAATACTTGGACCCCGATAGTGTCCGTGAGCCTAATACAGACTTTGGACTATTAGTCTTTGCTGCTAAGAAATGCATTACAATCCAGTCATCTTAACTTTGTCAAGTTATTACAGAGGGTTGTAACCAAGGTACAAATATTAAATTATTTCTGGAGTTGTACTGCAGCAAAGTTTAGTATTCTCTTAGACTTGTTTATTCCACGGTCATAGAGGTTGGAAGTGTTATTAACTTAACACCACAGCCTTGACAGGTTCCAAAACAGAATGCAGCCAGGGATAGGATAATAGAGAGTGCCAGGCTATAAAACAATAGGGCCATGGCCGAGGATAATACAAGGACAGGAAGTCCTGAGGTAAGGTGGGTTGGGGATTATGGAGCGAATGGTGCAGGATTAATGGATGGTGAGTGAAGTAGAGCATGAGGGGTAATTGGCAAGGAGTGTAGGTGGTGGATGTGCCTGTCAAGCATTGGGTACTGACGGACTTTGGTACTGCTGAGGGGTATTGACGAAAGGTCAGGTGGACTATGGCCAAGTCCTGCAGGCCAAGAGTAGTGGCATTGGCTTCAACGTACTCGTGTGTTGCACCCTACTTGCCATGCGTGCCACCTATTTGCAACAGACAGATACTCGGGAGGATGCTGATGATGCTGGCCTGAGTCAAGGACTTAACAGAGGGGAAGAAGGTAGAAGGGCCTGAGCCTAGTCGATACCCAGAATGAGGAAATATGTACATGCATGTCCTACTTATATAGGTTAAGAAGTGACATGTGGAATAAGGAATGTGGAACAACAAGGTATGCAGAGCATGCGGCTATTGTCTACAATGAGTAAAATTAGAACAAGGAATGTAAACCGGGATAAAACAATAAATGAGAGGATAATAGGGAATGGGTCAAGGACAGGACAATAGAGAGTGCATGACTATAAAATAAGGGCTGCGCACAAAGATAGAACAAGGACAGGAAGTCCCGAGGTAAAGCGGATTGAGGAACGTGCAAATGGTGTGGTGGACATGCCAAGCCAAGAATGGCGTACCAAGTGTAGTGTGTGCGGCATGGACACTTGTACATGGATGTAGAATGGCTGCTTGGTCAGCACTGCCGAATAACCGGAACCTCAGTACATGTACTTGACAGTGCTGAGCCAAGACCGGCATACCAAGTGACGTGCATGCAGCGTGGACACTTGTATGTGGATATAGGATGGTTGCTCAGCTGGCACTGCTGAATTACCGGGTCTTGGTATGTGTACTTGACAGTGTTGGAGAAGACATCATTCATGAACTGCTAGAAGGTGGCTGGGGAGTTTGTGAGTCCAAAAAGCATCACACTCCACTTGAAAGATCCGTAGCATAAGCAGAAGGCAGTTTTCCATTTGTCACCTTCTTGGATGTGTACTAGGTGGTATGCATGTTGCAGGTCTATCTTGGTAAACATTTGGGCCTTTTGGGGGCTGTCCAGGAGGTCAGATATTTGGGAGAGTGGGTAGCAATCCTTCTTCATTATCTTGTTTAGTCCACAAAAGTCGATACATAGGCATAATGATCCATCTTTCTTTTGGGAAAAGAGGACTAGAGCACCCCTAAGAGAGCATGAGGGTTGTATAAACCCTGTGGATATGTTCTCATCTAAAAACTCTTGGAGGGATTTCAGTTCACTTTTGGAGAGAGAATAGATTGGACCAAATGGGGGTAATGTGCCTTCCTCCATTTGATCTTGAGGTCGTATGGTCAGTGAGGGGCCAGGGTGTTGGCCCGAGTTTTCCTGAAAATGTCTTTGAACTCATGGTACTCATTTCGAATGTTACTCATGTCTATCGGACCTTCTTTGGGGTTGTGGTGGTTGGAGAGGAGGAGATGTGGAAGGTTTGTGTACCTTCCATCCTTGATATTCAGGCAAAGACTGCTGTGTTCACCATGGGCAACCTTTGGTGCCACAAGCTGGGGGTTTGGAGGGGACAGAGGTTCAGATGAGCATGGAGTCCTAGCTGCTGGCATGGATGGTACCTGGAGATTAGCTGTGGTCAGAGAGCCAAATGAGATACCTCCCAATACCCAATCAATCAATGGATTGTAATGGGTGAGCCAGTTATGTCCAAGGACTGCTGAGCAACTAGAATTTAATGGTATTACATAGAACATAATGGTGTGTTGTGTCCCTGTTAGGAAGCAAACATGGAGGTCGATGGCTTTTCAAATCACAGAGTTAGAGGAGCCATCAAAGAGCTGTAGTGGAATTGAGGTGATGTCATAGGTTTGGAGTTGGTGTTTCATAGTGTAGTCGGAGTCGAGGAAGCAGTGGGTCATGTCAGGAGTCGGATACTGACGGACTTCAGTACTGCCAAGGGGTGTTGTTGAAAGGTTGGGCGGACTATGGCCAAGTCCTGCAGGCCAAGAGTAGTGGCGTTGGCTTCAACGTACTCATGCATTGCGCCCTACTTGCCGTACGTGCCACTGTATTTGCAACAGACAGATACTCAGGGGGATGCTGAAGATGCCAGCCCGAGTCGAGGACTTAACAGAAGAGAAGAAGGTAGAAGGCCCTAAGCCTAGTCGATACCCAGAATGAGGAAGTATGTACATCCATGTCCTACTTTTATAGGTTAAGAAGCGACATGTGGAATAAGGAATGTGGGACAATAAGGTATGCAGAGCATGTGGTTGTTGTCCACAACGAACAAAATTAGAACAAGGAATGCAAAGCAGGGATAGAACAATAAAAGACAATATAATAGGATCGTGACTCGAAATGGGACAATAGGGAGTGGCCGGATATAAAATAATGGGGTCGCATCTGAGGATAATACAAGGACGGGGAGTCCTGAGGTGAAACGAACCGAGGAGTGCGGATGGCGAAGGTGCCGAGCCGGGACCGGCGCACCAAGTGTTATGCAGGCAACGTGGGCACTTGGTTGTGGATATAGGATGATTGCTCGGTCGGCACCGCTGGCGGATGGGTCTCGGTACGTGGACTTGACAGGTCAAGCCTGAATCTATTAGGGTGTTGATATAGGTCATTTTGAGGCTGAGGTAGATGGTCAGGGAGTTCAGACTGGAAAGGGCAGATGTGTTGAGTCTCATCTCAATTGATGTATTATTGGGTTCAATGCAGCCCCTAACTGATGCTGGAGTTGAAGGGCTGTGTAGATATTTTTTGACTCTGGGGTATCTTCTACTTTGGAGATCGTTGCCTTGGGTGTGCTTTCCACAATGGTGGCTTCATGGTGGTGGAGGACAATTTTGGACATTCTTTGGCTACATGACCAGTTCTTCTACAGAAGAGGCAGAGGTTCTGGTCAAAACAGTGTTGTTGTTCTTGTGATGTGAGTTTGCCATCTTTACCAAGTTTTGTGGTCAAGTCTGAGGTCATCTTATTTGGGGCCTGGCTAGGGTTTGGAGGTTTGGTGCTTGTACTGGGGGTTGGAGCTGTTGGTGCCCTGTTTCTGTCATTCGGATGTTTGGAGACTTAGTGTAAGGACAACCTAAGCAGGTGTTCTACCCTTGGGTGGCGCACTGGCAAAGGGGGATCCAAAGATTTAGTATTGTACCTAATATATAGTGACTAGCCTACCTGGCAAAGGGGGATCCAAAGAGAAAACTCTAAGGAACCCTTTGCCCGCTAACTACTGTATATAAGCACCATTGCTATAACGCTCTGTGCCATACTGGGTATAGTTCTCTTTACTGACTGGGAAGTTCCACCAGGGTCTCGACACCAGAAGCAACCAATGAGAGGAGGGCCAATAGTTACAGTTGACACTCCTAAAGGGCAATCACCAGTGGTGACAGACATTTGGTAAGTATTTTGTTTGGCACTACTGTGAGTAGGCCAAATGGTTCTTGGTCCATGGGTATGAAGTACAGGTGGGGCGGTGTCGGTCAGGATTTGTTATCGGGGGTTCCTCTGACACTTGGGACATGGAAGCCTCTCAAGATATCTTAGAACGCCATTCCTAGTAGAAGAGTCGATCAACCAAGATGGTCAATGTAGTTGTAGCAGGGAGTTGGGTTTTCCTACATGGTGTAGAGTTGCTCTAGGCAATTAATACCTAAAAGCCTGCACACACCGGTCCTTTTCTCTGGCAGGGTCTAGCGCAGTTGTTCGGCACAGCTGGATTAAGCTCTGTGACATGGCAATGTATGAATGAAAATAGAATGTAAGTGATTAGGACATGATGTGACAGGGATGTGACCTGATATGTGAATGTATCATGCTGACTAATACTTGGACTTTGGCTTTGGACTTGAATACAATAGTCTAGACATTTTCAGACTAGTCTTGACTTAGGGCGTTAACTTGTGAACTTGTTATTACAAAGGTGAGCCAGAGGCCTTTATATACAAAAACCAAGCAACGATGCGAAACAATGCAAGAGGTTGGCTATGTCAGTTGAATGACAAAGCATGAGAACAAAGTTACAAAAGAGGAAACTATGGACAAACTATGGACAAATGGTACAGCATCGAGGCTGCATGAATAGAGGCTAGGTATTATGATAGGGGGAGACTAACCAAAAAGGTAAGGATGATGAGTAACAATGAGAAAAGACTAACAGAATAGGAAACAGGTCTGAGTCAAGCCAAGAAAAGGGGAAACATATAAAAGAAACAATAAGGAAGTTTACCAATAAACATCTAACAACCTTGTCTACTACTCCTGAGGGGCCTTAGGATGAGTCAGGGGACTGAGTCATCCCAGAGTATTTCCTGGTCATAGGCATCATATCTTCTGCAATTTCTCCAGTATCCAATCCAAGGATAGGGGTCTGGGAGTAGGAGGACTAATGGATATATGGTTGTGCACTCTCATTTTGTGTTTAAGAGTGAGTTGAATGGAGTGGGCAGGGTAATCAGGATGGGATGGTGCCCTGAACTCTGCCTCGTATTCCACTCTACTCCTATCACAATATGCTAGTCTAGACATCATTCCAAGAAATATGTATGGTTCTTGGCTTTCTGGGAAATAGACTACATCTCCTATCACATATGACTGAGTGTAGATTGGATGGGATCATCTTCTGAGTGAGAAATGTGCTGGGGGAGGTAGGTGAAGATAATGATGTGTTAATAGTTCTGCCTGGATATGTGTGTCCTGGGTGTTGTAGCATTGCATGGGAATGAGCTCTGAAGAAGACATGATGACAAATTGGGAGTCTGAAGTTGGCTGTGTGATGTGGCAACAATGAAGGTGATATGGGATGAGCACTGTTGGAGTCTAATTTGGAACATGGTTGAGATCGATTGCTTTACTGTCAGTGGGTGATTTCATCCTTGATCCTATTAGGTAGGCTGTTGTAGTCCTGGTGGCAGAGTGCAGCATCTCCCCATTAGATGCAGATGGCGAGTCTGTTGAATTCAACCATGTACTTTGTGATGCGTTGGTTGTCACACATTTGGAGGGCTTTGAGGTTGGCTTTGGCTTCTCCTTCTGAATCATGGGGGCTGAAGTTGGCTTTGAGTTTAGAGACAAATTCCTCATAATTGTAGAGCCAGTATGGGTCCTCTTCAGAGGAGAGTCCTGGTTCAAAATAATCCAAGGCAGTGGCAGTTAAGTATGATAGTACATAGGCGACTTTGGCACTATTGGAGTCAAAAGCATCAGGGTGGTCTCAAAAGTTTAAGGTACACTGCACCAGGAAAGGTTGTAGCTTCTTTGCATTGGAACCATTGAAAGGGTTGGGGTCCCAAATCTTGGTTCAAAATAATGACTTCTTTGAGCCCGACAGATGGTTGGCTAACATGGTGATGGCTTCTGCCAGGTTGGGTTCATTATTTGCATTGTCCAAGGGTGGCATAGGGGGTTCTATAAGGGGTTTGAGAAGTGTTTGAATGGTAGGTCTGGGGCCAGTAGAGGGTTTGGTGGTGTATGGATGTCAGGTTCTGTGGTAGGTAAGCTTGGGGTCAAGGATGTGTGGCATACCAAAGCTACTCTAATTGTTTGAAGGGCTTCAATTAGTGCACTACATCTCATAGACAATCAGGAGTGGGAGTTCGAATATACTGTTAAGTCCAAAGTCACATCAGGTCCAAGCTAACATAAATTGGTCCAAAGTTGTGTGTTTGAGGTCTTAGAAACTTGGCTTCAACTTGTGTGTTGTGCCCTCCTCGATCCTCACTCCCTTATTTCAGAGGTTCAGAGGTATAGAGATTCAGAGTTCACAGAGTGAGTGGGAATACTAAGTCAATATTTGAACAAAGGTTCAGTACAAAAGTCTGGAAGTATTTATACATAGCAGTCCTTAGTGTAACTAATTAGGAATGTCCAGGAGAACAATAAGATCAACAAAGATGGGTTACAAAGGAAATCTACATCTGGTGTTACAATAAGACTATTGTTCGATGAGAAAGGAAAGAGGTCCAAGGTCTCAGGTGGTGCTGTCTTTTGAGCTCAGAGGTGATAGGGTGGACTCGGACTTGGTTCAGGACAATTCTCCTCATAGCACTCTAGGTTGGATGTCCAAGGTATCGGAGTTATATCAAGGATATAACAGTTATAATGATGATAATTGTAGCCCAGTATAGTTCCATGATTGACTTCAAACTTTGTTGATTATGACAGGAAAAATGTTCTTTGAGTGTGAGACTGATTTATTACATCCTAACTATTTGTCTTGTATAGAGAATACATGTCCAATGCATGAGTCCCTGTATAACTACCTTGAGGCAGCATCCATATGTGGTCAACCCAATGTGGGTTTCCATGTTTCAATCTATTCTTGTCCACTATTAGGGAACAGAGGATGATCCCTTGAAGTCTGGACACTTCTCAATCAGTTCTATATTCAGGAGTCCAAACCTCTCCTTCAAAGAATAATCCAACTTAAAATCAGTCTCATATGGACTATCAAAAAAATATTATAATGTTTGGCTGGCCATTTAAGAGTGAATTACCTTCAAGTAATTGACTCTTAAATTATCAAGTTCTTCAAGCCCAAGGGAAAACCTCCAAAAAAAATTTATATTTGTTGCTTATTTCTATTTTGACCCACAGCCAGGTGCCAAACACTTACATATGGAAAATGGCACCAAACTGCTGGTTCAAGTTCTCAAGACTACATTGTACAACAAATTCCTAGGTTTACATAATAACTATGAGATACAAGGTCAGCCCAGAAGCATGGCTCATCTAATATTAATATTTTGTGACTTGACCAGTCACGAGACCACCGGCCATGGGAACACAGCTCATTAGTGACTACAGGGTGACTCATAACTGCCACAGGCTTCCAGGACTTTCCATTCCTTTCCACACCCTTACACTAGTTTCAGGAAAGTCTTTCCTTATCGGGGAGTTACATAATCAGCTTAGAATTAGTATATATAGAGACTAGTTTTGTAGCATAAAAGAAACTTAACTATCAATCTTACTTTCACCCATAATCCACTGGATTATCTTGTGCAGCAAGCACTCATAGGTACGTTGGTCCGAAGACCAGTGCCAAATTAACAGGTCCAAAGACTTGTTGACAGAGGATTATTCCAAAGAGTAAATCTCAAACCTTTCTACCAAAGTGGAAGGTTTCTTGGTTAAAACACAAAGGTATGCAAAAACATAGTAAAAGAACTAAATCAGATTTATAGAACATCTGTGGAAATAATCCTAGGCAAGGGTAGAATAATAGTTCACACACATAAACTATTATTCCTACACATAATTGACAAGGTACCTGCCAAGGCCCCCTCTAAACAATTCTTTTTGGACATCAACCCAGACAAGCATTAGCTTTCTGTCATCTTATCAGAGAACTGGATTAAGCTTTCTTCACACCAAAGTTTTGTCACAGCTCTTGGGTTACCTCTTTTATGGTTCTAAAACATCCACCCTGCTCATGTGGTCTAACCAAGTGAGAAAAGCCTCCTCCATGCTTCTTATCATCTCCTTAACTCTTGTTTCAATGTTGTGCCCTGTTTCTCTGCTGGTAAGTCTGTACCACTTGCATATATGCACCCTGGATATGTCTCCTTCTGCTTCCCAATGTGTGGGTTGTTTGAAAGTGAGAAAGTCAGTTTATTGTTATTTTCATTTTTCTATTGTTTTCGTTAATATTTTTGTTTTTCTCATGATTATTTCTATTTTCCTTTTATTTCTTCTTTTATTATTGTTATCACTGTGATTTTATGTTTATTTCATTCCTGCCACTCCTATTTATCTGCTCCCTTGTGTGCATGTTCTTGTGTGTGACCATTTGCATATGCTTCATCACACTGCATATGTGCTTCATTTTTGTCATTTGCCTGGTTGCCTGCATTGTCTTCATCTTTCCTCTTCAATGTCCACATTGCTTTCACACTAGGTATGCAAACTGTATGTTTGTTTATAGTGGTCATCATCCCCATGCTTCATATATACCCACCATCATTGTTCACATAGCCTATAGCCATCCTTGCCATACATGTTCTCACTTGTTCATGTCTTGCCCTTGTTTCCTCACACTACTTTGACCTATTTGTGTTTTTCTCACTTGCTGGCTATCCTTATTGACATGCCATTACTCCATCATCTTACATCATCTGGCCATCTATCTGGATTCTATCATTCCACAATACATTGCCTTTATGTCATGCATGTGGTCTTTGTTCACACTATTGCCATTATCATTTTGCATTCGTCACTGACATGTCATGCAACTCTATTATATCCATGATATAACTCCAATACCTCGGACATCCGATCTAGGGCACTATCACCCTGAACCAAGTCCAAGCCCACACCATCACCTCTGAGATCAATTGGTGATACCATGTCAGACCTCAGACCTCTTTCCTTTCTCGTTGAACAATAGTCTTATTGTAACACCAGATGTAGATTTCTTTTGTAACCTATTTTCATTCATCTTATTGTTCCCTTGTGTATTTCTAATTAGTTACAATAAGGACTGCTATGTATAAATGCCTCCAGACTTTTGTACTATACCTCAGTTTAAATATCGACTTAGTATCCCCACTCACTCTCTGAACTTGTCAAGCTTCGGGTACTGACGGACTTTGGTACTGCTGAGGGGTGTTGGCGAAAGGTCGGGTGGACTATGGCCAAGTCCTGCAGGCCAAGAGTAGTGGCGTTGGCTTCAATGTACTCGTACGTTGCTCCCTACTTGCCATGCATGCCACTGGTTTTGTGACAGACAGGTACTCAGGAGGATGCTGATGATGCTGGCCCGAGTCGAGGACTTTACAGAGGAGAAGAAGGTAGAAGGGCCTAAGTGTTAAGTCCGCGTGTCAGGCGCTTAGCTAGTACTTCCGAAGGGGTTTTCCGGGTTAGTGCGAAAGTCCGTAACGGGGCCGAAGACCGAAACCGGGGTCGGACGGACTACGGACGGGGACGGAGGCGCCGGAAGTTTAGGGTAGGTCACGGAATAGATCAATCCGGTCACTGAGGTG
>QLPG01024346.1:0-10626 GCA_003314385.1 Gomphus sp. MG54 | reverse complement strand
TGTATACAGTTGGTGAGTGTTCTGGTATTTCACATGTTAATGGCTCATACATGGAATTAATCAAGAAACTGGCTTGCCAACTTGGTATCTACCATATTTTGTCTTATCGGAAGTATAGATGACACCTTCTGCAGTATCTGCGCTATAATCATAGCATTTTGTCTAAATTTTCGTCAGTTCATCTCCTCGCGATATATTACTTGATGTTCTGATCGACTTGAGGCTGTAGGTCCCCACAAAAACCGTACGAGATGCACTTCAACTCAACACAACAATATCTGAATATCTGATTTCATATTTTCTACGCACTAGTCGTATATCTGGCCTTTTGGATGATGTATCCGAAACGTTCGTATTATCCCTCCAATATAAAGTTAATCACTAATGGAAATCATGCTACTAGTATTTGCAATCTCTTTCTTTACAACGTATGTTCTTTTGTTCGCCTTTGGAGAACGCGCTTGGTTCATGTGTTTGCAGCCTCAATACCCGAGAGAAGCTAAGACAAGCAACCTTCCCATCGGAATGTCATTGCATGACCTCCCCATGCCCCCGCAGGCCTCTCAGTCCTTTTGCTGCACGGCAATTCCGCGTGGATATGACCCCCACGACCAATACTTTCGGATCTACCGTTTCTGATAACCAGAGCTTACGGGATACCAGAGCCGTGACACGGCCACCATCAAGCGTACGTCTTGTGTTCTATAATTTCAGGTAGTCTTTGATCTGATAAGTTCTCTGCATAGCACACAGCGCAGGACACAACCACTCATGTGGATTTGGAAAACAGTTCGACCCTTGAGTATGTGCAGAAAAAAGATGGGGGGGCCAGTTTGTTCATTAGTGCTTGATATTCTCTGGTATGGCTGCTTCACATCCTTGCCAACTGAATTCCTTATTGAGACTCACACCGCCGTGAAGTTTGAGGAATGAAGGGAAGTTGGTATCAAGTACGACAAGGACTCCCACGATACGCACGGCACAGCACTACGGCACTAGCGGATACCATGATCGGTTAAGAGATGTAGCCTAATTTCAGAACATCATCAGTGTTCGGAAATGACATGCACTTTGGAGCTGAGGGAAAACGTTGGGATCTTTAGTTTGACATGATTATAAAGAACAGGTTTATCCCTGAATAAAATAATGGAGGGTGTGAGAACGTTTTCAGTCATGTTGGGGTTTTCCAGGTCCAGGAAACGTAAAATGACCTAGAGAATAGAATAAACATAAAGAAGGTGCTTTTGAGATCACCCACTGAGGAAAAGCATCATCTATGTGGATGGAACCGAGAGAGCAACGTGAAAGTTCAATTAGCAAAAAAATCCCGACGAACTCAATACATTAGCAGCCAGAATCAGAATGGGTTATGTCCATATGATAGTCAGATACTTGTGTACAGGGATAATACGGAAAGAAAACACGTCACAAGGCATGGATTTGCTAATGCTGGAGCTTCACATGATACACCCACGACGCTTCTGGTACAATGAGATCCGCTGTTACAGCTCGGGCTTCGTTCGACAAAGTGGCGGTATGAGACTAGAAGGGTATGTGTCATCGATTCAATCTGCACAGAAGATACGATACCTACCTCCATGGCTTCAAGATCCTCCCATACAACAAGTGAAATATGAACATTGTCGTCCTCAAATTTGACACCCTGGAAATGCGAATGATATCCAGCTGCCTTCTTTGCAAGCTCCAAGAGCTCAGCGGTACCGCTCTGGAGCACCTCAGATGCAATTCCAGATTTCCTAGTCGAGATGGCAATTTCGAATACTCCAGCTTTGAAAATCTCAGGAGGTGGGAATGGTTTCAAATAAGTATGGAATAGGGAAATTGGGGCGCTGCAAAAGGCCGTAATGGTGCCGACGAATTCAGGATAGATAGATGCCTCCATGAAATCTTGATGAGCCTTTACAGAGTCCCAATCTACACACCGCGTCGATTAAGAAGGTTAATACAGAATGTTTAGCCACAAAGCACAACGAAACACGTACTTAAAACCCAAATGATTGTGTTAGGATCCTCTGCAGTGCGACCCCATCCGAGCGATTGGAGACCTGGAGGACTCGGATTCCTCAGATACTCAATCGACCTTTCGCATGCCTGCGGTGTGAAGGTGTCGTTCACTTTAAGCGTTACGATTTCGGTTGCCATGACAGCGAACGTCAAACAACGTTGGAACACGGCGCAACTAGAACCAAAAGAAAGGCATTAGAAGTTTAGTAGTAACCGGTTATAAGAACTACCTAGTAATGAGATCAAATGCAAGCAAAGACGAATGCAAACGTTCCCTTACGCGTCAGCTGTTGTAGGGTTTAGACCGTGGTAACAAAACCTCCCGGTTTCCCAACACCCAAGCTGAGCGATTCCATTGAGAAAATTCCTAAAAACGCCGAGATTCAGTCACGCAATCACGTGACCGCTTCGGCATGGGAAGCCTGTTTGGAGTATCTTACGTTATTGCATTGCCTCCCACTCACCATTTCTTATGAGGAAAATACGGCCACGAGATCTCGCAGCTGATATTCGTGAGAGGATGATATGGGGTGAAGACGCGGACTCCATTGACGATTTGCATGACCCAGTCCCTGATCATGAAGAGTCACGGAAGGCAAGCCTCATTTTTTGTTATCGCCACAGATGCAATCGAATGTTCTTCCTAGGTTGTTGGCAGGGTTGATCATAACTTGGATGTGAGAAGGCTGTCATCCCCTTCCAGAGGACTTAAACGTCGACACGGGTCTCTTTCTTCTGCCAATGGAATGACATTGGAGGAGGGCAGGATATCGTCAGCATCTCATGTAAGATATTCATATATAATGAAGAAGAAGTTTTTATAGCTGATTCTCGAACATCAAGTTAATTGGTTCGCTGAGTATCATATCTTCACCGCGAAGACGACCAAGAGGGTCAGATGGTGAGTTCATGATCAAATATATAATTTCCTCCTGTCTCAGGGTATGCCCTACCGATTCTGGTAACTCATGATTCTATGAAGGCGGGAAATCGATACACAAAGCAGCCGAAGCTCCACAGATCTCATATATCTCGCCTGGCTTATCTATGGATCCAAAGAGTGACCGGCGTTTCTCCTCGAGTGCTGGTAAAAAAAGGAATATCATAACTCCGGTGAATCTTTCCCAGGTAAGGATCTCTGTAAACGGTAGCCCTGAGATTGGACCGAAAATAAGGATCACACAGACATCGCAGCAAGGCCACATAAAGCCACAGAAACGAAATGCGGCTAGTGCTAGTTATCCTGGAAATGAATCCAGCCGTCAGCCGCGAATGGTAGACCATGGTGGATATCATACGCCAGATCGCCTAGCATCATTGCGTGATCAGGTTGTTAAGCCCCAATTTGCACGGAAAAGTGCTTCCCGAGGGGCGAAAAGTATCAAGCAAGGCAATGATGCTAGACCAGCACCGCCACCTTTTTTAAACAGGATGCCTACGAAGGCAGCGCGCAAGTTTCCTTCGCGACATTTGTCTCATGCATTTCAATCTGTGCAGTTGTCTGGGCGTTCTTTAGAGGATAGTTCAGATAGTGATTCGCCCTCATCTTCGTCTGAGTCAAGTGATATCTCAACATCATCCACCAGGTCCCGTGTGGAGAATCATGAAGGACAAATTGGATCTCTATCGGAAGTTACTGTCCCCATTCCCCCCCTCAAGCGTTCCGGGGTTTTATCATCTGTCGGCGTGGAACCACGCAGTCACAACGCCAAGCCATCATCTTCTTTCCTATCCCAGGGTATCCCGGCCGTCGATTCTCACGATGTTGAACTGAAGGCTAGTTCAGCTTCGGTTGGCAACAACAGTCGCGTGGAACCCAATACCTCCGTTACAAACTTGAAAAGCCGATCTTCAATTTACAACTCTCTCTCACGTAGAAGTATTGGATCATATGCTTCCCAGAGGCGTATCGTGGCTTCCGAAGAGCAGGACGGTCTCACCTCTGTGTCAATTTCTCTTAAAGATACTTTTCCCGCAAAAGCGTCTTGTGTTCCACACACTGGAGAAGTGGCACCACCTCAACCTCTCGTCGATGCTTTCCAGAACCTATTAGTATACCCACTATACCTCTATCGTTCTCATCGCCTTCCTTTTCTTCTCCGTAACATTCGAGCCAGCTCCCGAGCTTGGTGTCGAGAACTGAATATCCGATCCCAGTCGGAAGCGGATATGCGTACTGTCGATCATCCCCAAGTATCATTAACTTACGAATACATCTCACCATCGGGTAGCTTGTATACATATGAGGTGATGCACCCAACGCGGGAATGTCCATTGTGCTGCCTCTTTGGCGTGTTTTCTAGCTGGGAAGCCTTGAGAAAGCATGTTAAATGGGATCATAGCGAGATTGAGTATGATCTTGATTTAGATCAGGAAACTCCGAGGGTTGTGGTTCGTATTAATGAACGTAGACGGTGAGTTTTTTGACGTTGGTAAATGATAAGCAGACTGTTGATGCCCATGCTTTAGCGTTTCTTCACTGCACGTGGTTTCTTCCAAGAAGGATAGCCCTATTCATAGAGACACAAACAATGGTTTGTCATTAAATGATAGTGAACCTATTCCTGCATCAGAAATAGCACCTCGTGAAGAATATACTGGGACACCCCACGGATCTCTGAAAAATCTTAGCCGTATCCATTCTCTCACTCAGTCCCCATTGCCGACATCCCCAAAGGCGACTACTTCCAATGAGGTATCTACCTCATCACATCAAGCAACCCCAGATGCGGCATTAGAGCCAGACGATATTCGCATGGCATCGCCTGAGCTCTTGACAACGTCGATCGTGTCATCACGGCGACTCACATTACCCGCAGGATCACCCAGATCCAGGTCACCTACTCCCCCTCCTTCATTCGATCAACATGGCGCAGCTCATCCTATTATCGATGATCCCGATCATCCATTGGCTAGCGTTCAGCCGAAGACTTACCGTCCCACAGGACCGCATCTGTACGACCATTTGTCTTCGTTACCACTTGACGTTTTTGGTCGTCAGTCTTGGTTTGTGTTGGATAAGGAGGAGGAAATATTTGAGTTGACGGATGTACCGGATGAGGATAAGGTGATGTGTGCGTTGTGGGGGAGATGGATTTTGTTAAATAGGTAGGTTGGGGGGGCGTTTGACGTTTCCGTTCATTGTTTAGTGGTTGATGCGGTGTTTTTTTGAATTTTTTTGTGGTGGTGATCACCTTAGGTCATTTTTTATTGGGAATTATCGAGCTGGTGTTGAGGCCTTTGTTGATGAGTACTGGCTGCTCATTCATCATGCAGCTGGCTGGGGTGCACTACGTGCTTGGCTCTTGGTACGTCTTGATCCTTGTGTGTTCAATTTTGCCGAGTACTCATTGTGCATTATTTATGAACGCGCCGAATAGGTGCTCGTGTCTAGACGGTTTTTGAATAATGTGGAGCTGGTGCAGGTGCTTAAGAAGTATAACGCCTTGGTTGGGAAGGAGAAGTGGCCTAAGAGTAGATATTGATCCTTGTACGAAGGGGGGTTTTTTTTTTGTTGTAGTTCGTTAAGGAGAAATCTCCATGATGCCGTATTGAATCGCTGGCCTGTGGATGTGATACAAGGATTCAGACGCACTGATCTTGGCGGCACTTTCAGTTGATAAATTCGATGACACATTAGCTAGGCTTGCCCTATTTTCTCCCGTGGGTGGTGGTGGTGATTTCTTTTGCGTATATGCGTTAGGCGATGAAATTGAAAGCGCATTGGGTTGAACAACTTGAAATAAGCTCTATAATGCTCCGATACGTCTAGGCTACTTAGAAGCTTTGATGAATGGGTTTACTGGTACACCGCGATATGCTCGGCAGGGGTAAACAAGTAAATAACTTTTTTGCGTTAACGATCACCCCCCTTCCAAGGAGAAAGTTGGAGCGGAAGGTAGTAAATATTAAATCAGTGACAGTTCAGAAGTTCTCTTGATTTTAGGGAATCTATAGCGACAATTAGAGGAGATGTGAACCGGTTAACATCGCAAGGAAGGAAAGGAAAGGACAGGAGAGGTCGAGGTAGGCGTAGGATGTTATTATTAACGAAATGTGGACATCATTTGATACACGTACACGAGACTTCTTAATAATAATGAGAGGGAAGGGTGATTGATTAATGATGTCATGTGATCGAACCTCAGTCGGGAGAATCTCTATAAAGAGAATTAATTACAGTACGGGACAGACAAACTCAATCAAAAATTTTGACCTAGTTTTCTGGCGAAATCGGCTGGTTGAAATTAATAATAGACCATTAAGAGAAGTATCTCACATCAAAATGAAAGTCACTGCTATGGGCCAATTTTTCTCCAAAACTATTTTTATTTTGGACATGTCAAAATTTTGGTCACACCCCCCCCCCAAAAAAAAAAAAAACCGAAAAATCTGGGGAAAATGTGTGATGGATAGCTAACATTAAGTGGTGTATGATTCCAATAAAATTGTCAAAAAATAACTATATACTGTACCAACTCATAAACAAATAAATACAAATCTGGCACAATCATTACCTGGCACTGCTGTCCAAAACACAAACAAAATATTACTGGACTATGAAATCAGAATAAGGATCAGGTTACTGAACCAGATGAACATATAGAGCCTCCAACAACACCTACAGATTATGAATCTGACAGGGAATTGCCAACTCCTGAAAACATTTTTTACAATTGTACCATGGGTGGAATGAATTGTAGTTTGGTGTCAAGCGTCGGGTACTGATGGACTTCGGTACTGCCGAGGGGTGTTGTCGAAAAGGTCGGGCAGACTATGGCCAAGTCCTGCAGGCCAAGAGTAGTGGCGTTGGCTTCAACGTACTCGTGCGTTGCGCCCTACTTGCCGTGTGTGCCACTGTATTTGCAACAGACAGATACTCGGGGGGGATGCTGAGGATGCCGGCCCAAGTCGAGGACTTAACAGAAGAGAAGAAGGTAGAAGGGCCTAAGCCTAGTCGATACCCAGAATGAAGAAGTATGTACATCCATGTCCTACTTATATAGGTTAAGAAGCGACATGTAGAATAAGGAATGTGGGACAACAAAGTATGCAGAGCATGTGGTTATTGTCCACAACGAGTAAAATTAGAATAAGAAATGTAAGGCGGAGATAAAACAATAAAGAACAGAATAATAGGATGTGCCCTAGGACAATGGGAAATGCCCAATTATAAAACAAGGCTATAATTGAGGATAACACAAGGGGAGGAAGTCCCGAGGTGAGGCGGACTGAGGAGTGAGGAGTAGGCATGGGAAGGAGGGGTGTGACCGATGTGTGTGTCTGGCCGAGAACAACTTATTGGATGGTTCGTACTTGGTTACTAATGGAGTATTTTAGTCGGTACCACCGAGTTATCCGGTCCTCGGTACGTGTACTTGACATTTGGAGGGAGAGGAGACTGAGAGTGAAGGAGCCTCTGAAGCAGACAATTATGAATATAAGGACTCAGAAGAGGATCCAGATTCAGAATAGGAGAAGGATGATCTTATAGAGGACAAAGAAAATAGGGGGAAAAGATTTTTTGGAAATTGATTGTTTTTTTATTCTAGTATATGGTTTATTATATACTAACCTTGTATGCACACATCCCTTCCCAGAGATCCATTAGTATTGATGTGTCTGTTGCATGTGACCTGAATGTGACATTGCAACGAAGTGTACATGACATGAATACGATGTGCACTGTGCTAGTGGGGGTGATAAGCTGATATAAGCCAGGTTAGCACCGAACATTGATTACATCAGCAGCCAAATATTCCATTGGTTTGGGTGAAAAGTTACACTGAAATGGCCCAAAAATTTGGCCAACCTTAAAACCTGTTGGAAAAACTTCTGTTAAGTACACATTACCAAGCATCAGTTCACTCAGTCATACCAACTGAACACTAAATGTCTAATTCCATACACAGGTGACCAAGTCATTCACAAGTCACTTAGTAGGTTGATCTCAGTTCAGTACATTCATCATTCATGATTTGGTTCACTCATCTTCCATTATTCCTACCCTGCTTATTCTTTTATTCTGCATTTCCATTTACTTTGGTATGTTTCTATATTTGGTCATTAGAACCAAGGTTTCCATATCTTGTTTCTATGTCTTGTTCTTTTTGAATACATTTCTTATGCTACTGTAAGGGTAACCCCAGCGGTGTCTGAGAGCTGTCACACAGTGCCTAGCAATGAGGGAATTCCTAAGTCTATTACTCATCTATGTGCTGACATTCTTGGCACTCTCCCAAATACTTTGTTTAAAATCCAGTGGCCTTATGGAAGAAGGGCATAATGTATGAGTATATTGAAGCCAGCCACATCTGTTTGGTCTGTTGGACTGGGCCAATATCCCACCACCATCATGTCCTTGGCACTATTGCACTAGTGTTTGGCTTACACAGTCTCAGCACCTAAGTGCTTTACAACTCTGGAACATATTTTTTTGACATATTTTGTTCTTCTGAATCTGAATCTAACATCAGTTTGTCACCAAAAATTCACAATCACTCAAAGCCAAATTGGTTGAGTTTGTCTGTCCCATACTGTATTACACATAGGTTGTATGCCAGAAAACAGGGATATATTACCCATAAGTTAGTCTTATATCTGAAATTGGATGGAATAGAGACATACACAAACCATCAGTTTCCACTTGCCCATTCTGTCATGTTGTGGATTTGTCAAGCTTTGGGTACTGATGGACTTCAGGACTGCCAAAGGGTCAGGCAGACAATGGCCAAGTCCTGCAGGCCAAGAGTAGTGGCATTGGCATCAATGTACTTGTGCATTGGCTTCACGTACTCATGCATTGGCTTCAATGTACTCGTGTGTTGGCTTCAATGTACTCGTGCATTGGCTTTAACATACTCATGCGTTGGCTTCAACGTACTTGTGTGTTGGCTTCAACATACTCGTGCATTGGCTTCAATGTACTCGTGTGTTGGCTTCAACATACTCGTGCGTTGGCTTCAACATACTCGTGCATTGGCTTCAATGTACTTGTGCGTTGGCTTCAATGTACTCGTGCGTTGGCTTCAACATACTCGTACATTGCACCCTACTTGCCATGCATGCCACTGATTTGCAACAGACAGATACTCAGGAGGATGCTTATGATGCCGGCCTGAGTCGAGGACTTAACAGAGAAGAAGAAGGTAGAAGGGCCTAAGCCTAGTCAATACCCAGAATGAGAAAATGTGTACATGCATGTCCTACTTATATAGGTTAAGAAGCAACATGTGGAATAAGGAATGTGGAACAATAAGGTATGCAGAGCATGTGGTTATTGTCCACAACGAGTAAAATTAGAATGAAGGAATGTAAAACAGGGATAGAACAATAAAGGATAGGATAATAGAAATGTGGACAAGGATAGGACAATAGGAAGTGCCCGACTATAAAACAAGGGCTGTGACCGAGGATAGAACAAGGACAGGAAGTCTCGAGGTGAGATGGACCAAGGGGTGAGGAGTAGGCATGTGGGTGGTGGATGTGGCAAGACGAGACTGATGTACCAAGTGATATGCATGCAGCATGGACACTTGGACGTG
Organism: Gomphus sp. MG54; assembly: GCA_003314385.1. NCBI lineage: Eukaryota > Fungi > Basidiomycota > Agaricomycetes > Gomphales > Gomphaceae > Gomphus > Gomphus sp. MG54. The sequence continues at coordinate 1,057 of QLPG01024346.1, read as the reverse complement.
GACATAGAATGGTTGCTCGGTTGGCACTGCCAAAATAACGGGTCTTGGTATGTGTACTTGACAGGATTCAGAAACAGCATTCCCTTTCCATTTCTCTCTCATACAGTTACCATGTTTGCCATGTACACTGTATCTGTGCTATGCATGCATCATATGTGTGTCACATGTGCATCACTATTGACATATCAGCACTAACAAGTTTCTGGGAAGGGATGTGCACAAGGAGATTTAGTATATAATAAAATGTGTATTAGAATAATAAAACACAATTAATTTTCCCCAAAAACATTTTCCCCCTCATTTTCTTTGTCCTCCATTAAAATCAAGTATCTATAGTCCTTATTAAACAAGATGTCATTCTGACAAGAGACACCCACCATTAGGGAATGGCACGGGTCATCCATGGGTCAAATGTGGGTGACTCGCACCCGACCCATGGGAAACCCGAACCCATCAACCCATGGGTTTTTTTTTATGGGTTGACGGGTGTCGGGTGGGTGCTGCACCTGCACAGTTGGGGCATGTATGGCACATATGGCACGTACGATGCATACAATGTGTACAACGTGTATGACACATACAGTGCATACGGCGGGTACAATGCATACAACGCATATGGCGGGTACGACACGTATGGCGTGTACGACATGTATGGTGCGTATGACACGTACGACATATATGGCACATACGGTGCATATGACGTATACGATGCATATGGCACATACGGTGCATATGACGTATACGATGCATATGGCACATACGGTGCGTACATGTCATCTGTGTCATCCATGTGTGCGTGCAGTGCAGGCGTGTCATGTGCATGTGAGGCGCATGCTTGTTGTACGCATACACGTGACACCGCGGGTTGTGGGTGCTCTTGGCTTGACCTGTACCCACACCCAAGGACACCTGACCCAGTGACCCATGCAGGTTGGCCCAACCCATGCCATTCCCTACCCACCATCCACCCACCTCTTCTATATGCTCTGAGGGTTTTGGGGCATGGTCTTGTATATTAAAACATGGCTTGAAGCAAACCCTGTCCTTTATAAACATT
>QLPG01024338.1:0-11922 GCA_003314385.1 Gomphus sp. MG54 | reverse complement strand
GGTTTGCAAGTTTTCCATCTGGACCTTTCGGCCATCGACACCATTTTGGCATGATTGGCCAAGGCCCCATCTGTTCTCTCCGTTCCCCCCAATCTGGTCGACCTTGAAAGCATTCCAAAAGAGTATCACGAATTCACTGATATTTTTAGCAAAACAAAAGCTGACACTCTAGGACCCCACCGACCCTATGATCTTAAGATCACCTTGGAAGATGGCACCAAGATGTCTCATCTACCCCTATACTTGTTATCACAATCAGAACTGGAAACCCTGTGTGAGTTCCTTGACAAACACCTGAACATGGGGTTCATCAGAGCCTCCCGTTTCCCACATGGAGTGCCAATCTTATTTGTCTGAAAGAAAGATGGCTCCCTTTGGCTATGCATTGATTTTTGAGCACTAAACAAAGTAACCAAGAAGGACTGGTACCCTCTCCCTCTAATCACTGACCTACTAGATGCCTCCCAAAAAGCTCAAATTTATACAAAAATCAACCTTCAGCACGCATACCATCTGATCCAAATTGCTGAAGGAGAAGAATGGAAGACTACCTGCAAGACCCAGTACAGGTCCTACGAATGGCTAGTCATGCTGTTTGGCCTCTCCAACACCCCTGTGGCTTTTCAGAGGTTTATGAATGACATTCTTAGTGACCTGATAGACCATTGCGCTGTCACCTACATAGATGACATACTAATTTATTCAGACTCACTCAAGGAGCTCCGAGAACATATCCAAAAGGTGCTCCACCAACTCAGAAAAAATGGCTTATTTGTCAAGGCCAGCAAATGCGAATGGCACAAAGATATGGTCGAATTCCTCAGTTACATCCTATGTACCAATGGCCTCACCATGTCTGATGACAAGGTCAAGACCATCTGTGAATGGCCTGAACCGAGGAAGGTCAAGGACATCCAGTCCTTCCTAGGTTTTGCCAATTTCTACCGTCACTTCATTTTTAACTATTCAGACATAACCATACCCCTTACTCAGCTGACACATAAAGGCATGACATGGGCTTGGACTGAGGACTGTCAAAAGTCTTTCGACCTGCTCAAAACAGCCTTCACCTCAGCACCCATCCTGCATCACTGAGAACCCGACTTACCCCTGGTCATAGAAACCGATGCTTCAGACTATTCCCTTGCAGCAATCCTTTCCATTATCAATTCCAAAGGTGAGATTCATCCTGTTACCTTTTATTCCCATACCTTTACTGCTCCTGAGCTAAACTATGATGTTCATGACAAGGAACTTTTAGCAAATTTTGAGGCATTCAAGCGATGGTGGCACTACCTGAAAGGCTCTGCCGACCCCGTAGATGTCATCACCGACCACAAAAACCTTGAATATTTCTCCACCACTAAAGTCCTGACATGGAGACAGGTGCAATGGTCCAAATACCTCTGCCAATTTAATATCACTATCCGTTTCCGTCCCAGCAAACTTAGTACAAACCCAACACTTTAACTAGACAATGGGATGTCTACCCTAAAGAGGGGGGTAACAACTACCGCACCATCAACCCCTAAAACCTCTGACCAATCTTTACAACTACTCAATTAGTGGAATCCCTTTGAGCAACGCAACTTATCATTCCAACCCTATGAGCAAGCATCATCATGGACTCAGAAAAACTCCATTCCAACATACGTTCAGCCCTCCTGACCAATCCAATGGCAATGCCCTATCTTGGCACTCCCAAAACACCAAACCCAAGATGGATGCAAACCCCAGATGGTTTCCTTTGGTTAGACAACCAGATCTATGTCCCCATCACCAACAACCTCAGACTACACATCCTACAATACAAGCATGACCACGTCCTCTCAGGACATTTCGGTCAAAACAAAACACTAGCCCTGGTCCACCACAACTACATCTGGCCACTGGCCAGGCTTGTGCACCTTGGTTATCAACTTCTGCAAATCCTGCACCACATGTATGCATTCAAAATCGCAGCATCACAAACCCTACAGCTTCCTAAAACAACTTCCCAATCCCGAATGACTATAGAATTCCATACCCATGGATTTTATTGAGCAACTTCCTCAGTCCTCTAGTTTCACGTCAATACTAGTGATAGTTTGCAGACTCACCAAACAAAGTATCTTCATTCCTACAGTCAATACAATCACTTCTGCCAAATTGGCTAAACTGTTTGTACTTCACATCTTCTCCAAGCACGGTGTACCAAGTCATATAACATCTGACCATGGAAGTGAGTTTGTCTCTCACTTCAGGTTGCTCAGAAAAGCTCTCGACATGTGCCTACACTTCACCTCAGGCTACCACCTGGAAACCGATGGCCAAACCAAATGAGTAAACCAGATGCTAGAACAGTACCTTCAAGTCTACTGCAACTACCAACAGGACAATTGTGTTACATACCATTGCAATGGTTGGTGAATACATGTAACAAGTTGCTGTTTAAATAGTGCCCACAGACTAATGCCAGATAACCTGGCATAGTGACCTTTTGGCCCAGTTGAAAGAACACATCACTGTGGGAATTTGTTGCCTTTCACAAATTGGTCCGAACTGTTGCCACTAGCTGAATTTGCCTACAATAACGCTCCAAATGCCACCACAGGCATCTCTCCATTCTTTGCCAATAAGGGACATCACCTGAACCTTACTGTACACCCCAAATGCAACCTCACCTCCTCTCGAGCACACAAATTTGCTGTAGATCTAGATTAGCTCCATGGAGCTCTGAAAAAACAAATTAGCCAGGCCCAATCATGATACCAAGCCTTGGCAGACTCTTGCAGACTCGCCGCTCCCGAGTTTCTGGTCGGAACTTTGGTATTTGTTAAATCCCAATTCTTCCAGACCACTCAACCCTCCAAAAAACTAGCGGAGAAATATCTCAGCCCCTTCAAAGTAATAGCTCGAGTCAGCACCCATTCCTATACCCTCCATCTACCCAATTCTATGCAGGCAGTACACCCAGTCTTCCATGTTTCAATGCTCAAACCCTCTACCCCCAATACCATCCCCGATTGAGTTCAGCCTCCGCCTCCCCCTGTTGAAATTGACGGGGAAATCAAGTACGAAATCACCGAAATCCTTGACTGTCAGGGGACGACCCTCTCTAAACTCCGATCCAACTCCAAGGTTCCATTTCAAACTCCAACCACCTCCGAGGCCTGATACAGGTCTGAAGTCCTACTCCCAACTCCGATCAACTCCAAGGCTAAAAGGCCCAGAAACCACCGAGTGGAGACAGAAAAGGTCTTAACACATGATGACTAGAACTCGGAGCAAACACCCGAGCCTCGGACTTAGTACCAGGAGATTGGCTCTACAAACTCCGATGTATTGATTTGTAAGCTAGTGCACAGACCACCCATATAAAGGGTATAAAAGGGGCTCACCAGCAGCGGGATCCTTAGACTTTCCTCTTTGGATTCCCCCTGCTTAGGTGAGGACTCCACATGTATTTAGATAGTAGATAATTAAATAACTTTGGATTCCCCCTGCTTAGCTCGCCTCCAAGATATACCTCGGGGCTGTAAGAGGGTTGCCCTTACACTTGACTCAAAAACTGACAGAAGATGCAGGCCTTTTCCCCTGCTCTACCTTGTCAGATAGACGGATTACAAAGGCACTGAAGATGAAACATCTTGGCTAGTAGCAACCGAACTCAGTAATGCTCCTGAGATTGTAGCAGAATTCCACCTTGCCTATCCCAATAAACCAGGCCCATGGCCTCTAGAGCCTGACTAAGGGCTCTTATATGCCTCCTCTTCCCTACCATTTTCTTTTTACCTCTATTTTTTTATCTTTTATTTTTTGTCTTTACCAAAAATGCTCTCTTCTCTTCTTTCTCATTTTCCTTCCCTCCCTCCATCCTACTTCATCCTCACCCAAACCTTCTTGAAACTGGGTTGGACCATCTTTCCGGCCATCCACCCATCAGCCCTGCCAAACTACTCATGCGGGGTCACCAACCTATGTCAGGATCAGCTAACCCAACCCACCGATTTCCAACAAAAAGCCTTTCTATTCTAATGGGCTATCACAAGCATGATAAAAAACACCATTCAGCCTAGGGGGCCTCCACCACCCACCTCTATTCACGGCCCCCTCCAAAATAGTTTCCTCCTCCAGCCCTCACCCATACTTGTAAATCTCATACTGCCTATCAGCTTCATAGGTTCAGCTGCTAGAGGGGGGATACTGTCATGACCACACACCATGCTCTGACTTACTTGGCAGTACCGACTGACCGACCCTTACTTATATCATCCCCCATGGTGCACAGTTTCGGCTCGGTACACTTGGTTCATTATCTGGTTCATTATCCTTTCCCCAACTATTCTTTATTATCCCTATACTCCCTGTCCTTCTCCTCACCCGTTTACCCTTGGGATGTTCACTATTCATTGCCACTTACTCACGGCCCTATTGTTTTATAGAGTGGCCTGGTATTGCCATGCATGGGTAGTAGGGGAAGGAAAGGGAGACGCAGTGTTGAACCAGTCACATGACCAGGTGATAGTCAAATTTGAAAATTTGCATTGTGGGAAGGGCTTATATAAATACTGACCCAATTAGCTTATGTAAAAATGCCCACAAGCACCACAACTGAACTTTATTTTATAGATGACAATGAATAAGATACTTATTATACCAATAAAGAAGCTCATTTACACAATCTGCTTCTAGGATCTCAAGGAGACCATATGTCAAGTACATGATATGGATAAAACAATGAAGAAATGTCCTGAGGTGGAGCAGGCTGAGAAATAAGGAATACAAGGGGTAGGGATTAATGGATAATGAATGAGGGAGAGTAGATGAGGGATAGGGATGGGGAATGTGGATGGTGAATATGCCAAGCCGAGACTAACATACCAAGTGACTTGCATATGGCTTGGTCACTTGCATGTGGAGATAGACTGATCGCTCAGTCAGCACTGCTGAGTTACCGGATACTTGGTACATGTACTTGACAACTGGGGATCCCGTCCTGATTTGTAGTTCTCCTTGTTCACAATTACTAATCCTGATTAATATTTGAAATACATATTTAATATATAATATGCATGTAAATTAGTAATTCTGTAATTAGAAAATCAACTAAGAATTACCTCACTCATCTTTGAAACCTTGGACCTTCCAAAATTAGAGATTCAACAAGATCTGGACAGCACAGCACATAAGCTAAAGCCAAGCCCTACTCCAAACCTCACCAAGTTTTACTTAAGAGCCTTGCTACTTGCATTCTTAACACAGGGGATGTCCTGCTCCTTATGCTGAACTGAGTCTGAAAGGCTTAGCCCAGATGCCCACAAAACAGACCAAGGGCTCAAGCTGAAACCTGAGCACCTTCAGCACCCTCTAGACCTCTAAGTGACAAAGGACATGTTGACGGTACTAAACCACTCCAACCACCACCATTGCCAGGGTGCTTAAGGACATTTCCTATATTCCACACAGATACCTGCACATACACATCTCTAAAGCTCCCAGCTACAGCTATAGTTACAGCCCAACTGGAGACCTGTGCAAAAGCCCAAGAAAGACAATTACCTACACAGCTATGACCTCACAACACACCCTACATATCAAAAAGAAAGCTCTGCCCCTGGCCCATGTCGAATGATGTGTCAACTAGTGGCACAAGGGGATGAAATATGCCTACACCATGAAAGGCAGTGATGCCGAGCATGGAGCAAATGAAGCTTGACACACAAGGCCGAATTCAGCCAAGAACAATGAACTTGGCCAAAGAAAAGCAGGCGGAGCCAATTAGAAGAACCGAGAACCCAAAGCCCAAACAGACAGAGTCAGATAAGCATAATAAGCCACAAGAACCAGTGGCTGAAAAAAGAGGAACAATCAGGGGCCCAGTGATATGTGGTGCAGAAATGGAACCTCTATCAAGAAACAAGATAATGGACCTACCTGACCAGGACATAACAAACGTGGAAGAAGGAAAGTCTTACCTTGAACGAGTTTTACTCACAATTCCAGGAGAACCGTGGACCATTGATGCACTATCTACATCCCTCCTTCAAATCACACAACTGAAAGGTATTGTGTAACCAGTGAATAATTCAATATGGGCCATTGCATTTATACTCTCTCAACTGGACATTGATGTGAAAGGTAACAAAATAGCCTCATCAGTGAATGCCCAGTTGTTGGAACAGACAGAAAGCCTAATGGTTAAGGCCTGCAAAGAAACGGCGATGATTGATAGAGTGGCAGCCACTGCCACAGCCAACCTAACCCAAAAGGTGATGGATGCAGCAGCAACCTCAAGCATATTTGTCGAGATCTGCAAGGTCGAGTTGAAAGGGTGGTACAAGACATCAGGGCAGCCTCCTCATCAGTCACCACCTCTGCAGCAAGACTAATGGAGACAATAATGACTTACAAGGATGTGCTCACCAAGGCTGCATCCCAACCTGCCACACCCTCCTCAATTGCTATTCCATCAGCAGCATCAATGCTGGAAGCCAGAGTCAGAGCTAGGGAAGGCATCAAATTATGCCAAATCCTTATAGATGCCCCAGACCCAGGCACAACTCTCCTCGAAGGACTCACTAACACAGCCATAGTCCAAAAGGCAAATGACATAATCCAGACCATGCCTGACCACTCAAAGCATGCAATGACCAGTGCACATCGACTGAACAATGGTGGAATACTAGTGGAAATGGATTCTGAAGAGACATCACACTGGCTCAACTCAGCTAAGAATTGCCTCTCATTCCCCAGAAGCCAGAATCAAGACAAGAGCATTCCTACTAGTGATAAAGTTCATCCCATTACACTTTGACCTAAAAAGACTGGCAGAGATACATGACATTGAGATAACTAATAAAGTGTCACCAGGTTCTATCATGTCAGCCCGATGGTTAAAGCCAGCACAACATCATGAACATAACCAAACATGTGACCATACCTTATTCACATTCTACAGTGCAGAAGTGGCAAACAAGATTCTGACTGAAGGTCTGCTCATCTGTCAAAAGTGGGACTATGCGGAAAAGAGCAAAAAGGAGCCAATTAGATGTCTCAAATGCCATGGATAGAACCACCTATCATACAAGTGTCTGCAAAAACATGACACATGTGGCAACAGGCACAAGACAGTATCCTGCTCAAACAAATCTCAACTGCACTGCATCTCTTGCAGTACTGATGACCATGCGAGTTGGGACAGATCATGCCCCACTTTTAGGCAAAAATGTGCTGAGTTGGATGAACGCATAGCAGAAAACACAATGCCATACTCCCCCACCAATGAAGCCTGGACCCACGTCACCCAACCAGCAAAGGTTATACTCCCATCTCCTACCCTCCTCGCACCACCCAATGGAAACTGGCAGAGGGTTGAAAAAAACTGAGGGAAACACAAGCAAATGACTCTACATTTTGAACCCATGACACACACCCAGAATGGCTACAACAACCCACCCCCTGCTGATATGCCTGAACTGCAAAACAGCCCTAGCCCTGCAACCAATGCAAATGCCACAAAAATAGGCCCCTCCCCTTGCTGGAGCAATATGGAGATTGAACCAAGCCAGCCCTCACTGGGCCAAACACAATGAATCCACAAACCGAGACTACAACTAAGAGACTGAGAATATGGCAACAAAATCTAAACAAATCTAAGAAAGCCCAATATGATCTAATAAACTCGCTGATCCACAATGACTAGGACATCATCCTTTTACAAGAACCCTACACAGACAGTCTAGGCAACATGAGAGCAAACCACCACGGAGAGTTGTATACCCTTCTGTTCATTTACATGATACATCCCTCAAACAATCCATAATTCTTGTCAATGCTAGAATAGACACAAACTCATGGTCACAAGTTCAATTCAATGGTACAAACGATATTACAGTTATATAAGTCAAACACCCTCAAGGCAAGATCTCCATCTTCAACATCTACAATGACTGCACACACTCTGACTAGGGAAATGCATGGGTCAGGCCAACTCACATGGGTCACTGGGTTGGGTGTAGGTCAAGCCGTGAGCACCCATGACCCAGGCCCAACCCAGGGCATCAACTCTGACATGAACGCAACTTACACGTATGCGCACATGCTGACACGAACGCGATGCCCCGAACATGACAAAAGTGCCATACATACACACGACATGATGAATGCAACGAACACGAGGTACGAGTCATACGCGCTGTATGTGCCATACATGCCACACGTGCTGTATGCGCCGTATGTACCATATGTGCCGTACGTGCCATATGCGCCATACATGCCATATACGCTGCATGTGCCGTATGTGCCATAAGCACCATATGCACTATATGTGCCGTATGCACCATATGCACCACACGCATGCGGGTGTGGCATGCAACCCAACACCCATTGACCCATGGGAAAAAACCCATGGGTTGACGGGTTTGGGTTTCCCATGGGTCGGGTGTGGGTCACCCACATTTGACCTGTGGGTGACCTGTGCCATTCCCTAACTCTGACACGATAATGGCGGTGGACAAATTCCTACAAGATAAGAACAACACAGTTATACGCCTTACTTCTGATTCTATGTTATGGTGTGGTGGCTTCAACCATCATCACCCAATGTGGGACGAAGAATGCAATAGCCATCTATTCACAGCGGCAGCAACATGAGAAGCAGAGGATCTAATCTCAATCTTGGCAGACCATGACATGGTCATGACTCTCCCAAGAAAGTTACCCACTCTACAATCAATGGCAACAGGCAACTGGACAAGGATGTGACACCTGCCCACACTTGAGAGGCCCTGGTACAGATCACATCCCCATCCATACTATAATCGACATCCAAGCTGCACAAAGGCCACCGGCATCCTTCCAAAACTTCCACATGACAAACTGGGCAGAATTTAGGGAACACCTCATAGCAAACCTAGCAGACCAGCCAGCACCGAAGGAGATAAAAAATGAGAGAGAATTCAACTTGGCTGTAAGCTCACTGACACAGACGCTACAAGACACTATTAAAGAGGCTGTTCTACTATCCAAACCTATGCCACACTCTAAATGGTGGTGGAATCCAGACCTATCGCATCTGAAAAAAGAGAAGAACCGATTGAACCATCTTTCTTACCTCCACTGAGCCTGCGCTGATCACCCTAGCCACAGTGAGAGACACAACATCTGCACCAAATATGCAGTGGCCATTCAAGCAGCAAAGACCCAACACTGGGAAGAATGCCTGGAGGACCTAAATGAAGATCTTCTATGGGGCACAAACCGCTATATATTGGCACCAGCCGGGGATGGTGGGAAGGCCAGGATCCCTACACTCTCAACAAAAGATGACAATGGCACAATAACATTGGTGGAAACCAATGAAGAAAAGAGCAAGGTACTGGCTCTGGCTCTACAATGCCCCAACATTCCCAATACCTTCACCACCAAGATAGCAGAAACTCGAGATGAATCAAAAAAAGATGACAAAGAGGATCAAAGTGACGTACATATATATGCTGATGGCTCCGGTGCAGATGACAAAGCAGGAGCTGTCGCAGTCATGTACAAGAACAACCAACCCCTATCATCACTCAGATACTGTCTAGGGTCCCTAGACAAGCACACAACATATGATGCAGAAGGTGTAGGAGTCATTCTAGCACTGGAGTTGCTGCAAAGAGAAAGAGGAGTATGGTCTGCCACAATATACCTAGACAACCAAGGTGTCATTCAATCGATCGAACATGTCCGATCACAATCTGGCCAAAAAATCCTCAGCATGATACACATGACAGTGTCACCTTGAACAGGACCTTTGCCTTTTTTGTGGCAAGGCAGGTCATGTAGCAAAGGAATGCCCCAAACCCTCTTCCACAGCTGCCATGGAACACACTGCTGCAACTGCAAGGAAGGTGGAGAAAACCCCAGCACCAACCATGGGAGACATTAAAGCCACCAATGCCCCAATGGAGCTTAGGCTCAACGTGTCTGCCCTCTCAAGCCCCAATTTGCTAACTATTCAACTGACCTCTGATTCCCTGCCAGGCCACAGCCTGAGAACACCCTCATTGACTCAGGGTCAACACACTGCTTTCTTGATTAAGAACTGGTATTGAGATGCAACCTCCAGCACCACGACATTATACCAATTCCACTGAGACTCTTCTATGGTTCCTCCAACTCCTCAATATGCAAAACCATTGAACTCCCAATCCAGTTTCTCCAAGGGGAACAACACTCCATAACCTTCTTTGTAACTCCACTAGACTCAAGTTGCTCGGTAGTCCTAGGACACAACTGGCTCACCTACTTCAATCCATCAATTGACTGGGCATTGGGTAGTATATCATTCAGAACTCTGGCACCATCTGACCCTGTGAAACCACCTAAGCCTGTAGCCTCCACACAACACTCATCTGACCCTCCAAAAAAAATGCTTGTTGCACCTAGGGTTGCATTGGTCAACACGGCAGCATTCGCCCGCATCTCAAAGATGGGGGGCACCCAGACCTTCCAGCTTCTCCTTTCTGACATGGATAAGAACAAAGACGGCCCTGTAGACTTAACCAATGTCCTAGATGAATACCATGAATTCAGGGATGTCTTCAGCAAAAAACAAGCCAACACCCTAGCCCTGCACCATCCCTATGACCTAAAAATAGAACTCGACGAGGGAACCTCTCCCCCTTTTGGCCCAATCTACTCCCTATCTGAAAGTGAGCTAAAATCACTGCAAGAATTTATAGATGAACACATGTCCATGGGTTTCATTCCCCCATCCCGATTGCCAGGCAGAGCACCCATCCTATTCGCCTGGAAAAAGGATGGTTCCCTCTGGCTATATGTTGCCATTTCGAAAGACAACAAGTTTCACATGTGGACAAAACACATTGAGATAAGGTATCATTATATTCAGGAGTGTGTAGCTAATGGGAAGGTCATTGTGGAATATGTCCCTACTGCAGAAAACATAGCCGACGCATTTACCAAACCGCTCACAAGACCGAGGTTCAATGAGCTTGCCGCCAAACTGGGGCTTGGATCTAGCTGAACGGTCTCACTACCTGACATACCCGGCATCACTCGAGGGGGAGTGTTGAGGATAACAAGCAACACCCCATTCCATTTTATTCCTTTTAGGATGTCTTAGTCATGACACATATGCAAGCGTCTCAGCTTCTTGACCAGAGCTGAGGTGTGAGTAATCCTTAGATGTGTTTTATCATAATCTGACAAGCTGTACCTAGTCGCTCTTGATATAGGTACATTATATATATCAGCTTCTTGACCAGAGCTGAGATTCGCTCTTGATATAGTTGCGACATTAATCTAACAGAGGGAGGGGTAACTGGAAGGGGTATCTGGAAGAAGGTCTCAAACGCTGTCAGAGCAGTTGAACCTTACTTCTATTCTTACGGCTTGGCATGAGAATTGTGGGAAATTTGCCGCTCGTTGCCGCTATTTTCCTGTCCGTTTTGTGAGTTGATCAGCCCCTTGTCTCACCCACTTGCTCAACATCAAGGAAAGCATGCTGCTGCAGACTTTGGCGTTTTTCAAGAGCGAGAGTTTATCACATATCAACAGCTTACTATGCATGGCTGACGCTATAAAGGGTGAAATATGGTCCGAATACATTCGGCTGAAGCGACTTGGTATTGAAAACTTGTCATGTGCCCAGTGCTTCTATATCGTCAAACCAATTATAACAAATCCCGATCAAAAAGGGCTTCCTAGGGAGCAAATAACGACAATCACCAGCCTTTTTAAGCTGACAATCAAGTTCCTCTCCGCCATTTCAACGCTGTTCCCTTAACCACCATCACCTCTACTCATAGGTTTATCATGAGCTCCATCTGGCACCCCACTCACACTGCCACTGCAGACCCTCATTAGGGCCACCCCCCAACTTCGGTGAATGGATTTGGTGAAGTTCTTTGCCGTGGACTCGTCGAGAAACCGTCT
>QLPG01024325.1:0-25714 GCA_003314385.1 Gomphus sp. MG54 | reverse complement strand
GGATAGCAGAGCATGTGCTTAGGGGACATTCCAATGGGGTGCGATCCGTTGCCATCTCCCCTGATGGAACACGGGTCATCTCTGGCTCATCAGACCACACAGTTCGTATCTGGGACATCATCACTGGTAAAGAATCGAATTCATTTACAGAATCCGCTTCCATCGCATTGCCGGACGGAAGTCGAATCACACATATCTTCCCAGGCAAGTTTCAACTCGTGGCTTCAGGACAGCATCAGGTGTCTCTATCTTGGGATAAGGACTGGGTCCTTCCTGACCCTTCACTTGAGCCTTGCTTTTTTCCTCCAGAATTTCGTGGCTTCTGGACACATGAATTCTGTGCCTCTAAAGCATGCTTTGGATATGATTCAGGCCTTGTTGTCATCATACATTTTATTCCTGCAATCTCCTCTCAACTTTGCCTGTAAGCATATATAATGTGAAACAAAAATAAACATCAGTTCCTCACTAAGGAATTTCCCTGTCAACAACTGACCATAATTTTCCAATTTGCCAATATGTGGACACAGAGCTGAAGCATTTAGTCTTGTTCTTCCAATTAAAGTCGAGTACTAAGATCTACAGGTGCATTAACAGCGATGCCTTAAAGCATGCAAGCTATTTGGGACCATTACACCGGCATCCCCAACTATTCAGACCAGCTGCATTCAGCCTAACTCAGCCTCATTCTGTTAAGTATATGACACTGAGCCTTGGTTCACTTGGTCATACCAGCAAAACAATCTCTACCATTTAATCCCATATACAAGTGACAAGTTATTTCTTCACTAGTATGTGGTCTTGGCTCAGTATATTTGGTTCATCACTCGGTTCACTTCCCTTCATCCCATCCTTTCTACCTTTGTTTATTCCTTTATGTCTGATCTGCTTCCCCGTTCGGTTTTACCTCAGGATATTTCTATTGTTTTATTGTCAGTCATGACCCTCTTGTTTATATTCAGTCACATTCTATTGTCTTATTTTTGGTCACGCTCTTATTGTCTTATGCTTGGCCATATTTTATTGTTCTATTTTCGTTTGTGTCCATTGTTCTATTCTTGAGCATTGTGGAAGATGCTCTCACATGCTCTCCATACCTTATCCCTTTTTCATTCCTTATGCCACCCTGTTCCACATCTGGTTCTTGACCTACAGTATCACCCATAATCTCCCGGATTATCTAGTGCAGCAGGCACTCTTATATAAGTTGGTCCAAAGATCACTTAGAGGTTTATTCTAAAGAGTAAATCTCAAACCCTTCTACTCAAGTGGAAGGTTTATTGGCTAAATGTCAAGCTGTGGGTACTGACGAACTTTGGGACTGCCAAAAGGTCGGGCAGACAATGGCCAAGTCCTGCAGGCCGGGAGTAGTGGCTTTGGCTTCAACGTGCTCATGTATTGTGCCCTACTTGCCATGCATGCCACTGATTTGGGACAGAGAAGATACCTCAGGGGTGCCAAAGGTACCGAATCGAGTGGAGGACTTTACAGAGGGAAGAAGAGATAAAGGTACTAAGCCTAGTCGATACCCAGAATGAGGAAGTATGTACATGCATGTCCTACTTATATAGGTTAAGAAGTGACATGTGGAATAAGAAATGTGGACAATAAGATATGCAGGGCATGTGAGGGTATTGTCCATAATGAGATTAGAATGAAGCAATGTAGACAAGGATATGACAATGAAATTAGAATAATAGAAACATAGCTGAGGACAGAACAATAAGGAGTGTAAGACCATAAAACAACAGTGTTGTTGTCAGGGGATGACCCTCTCTGAACCTGAAACAAAGTCCAAAATCCTATCTTAAACTCTGACCAACTCTGAGGCTAAAACAGACCAAAGGGTCAGAGCCTGACCCAGGTCTGAGTCCTATCTCGGACTCTGTCAAGTCCACGTACCGAGACCCATCCGCCGGCAGTGCCGACCGAGCAAGCATCCTATATCCACAACCAAGTGCCCGCGTCACATGCATAATACTTGGTGCGCCAGTCCCAGCTTGGCACATCCACCATCCACACCCCTCGGTCCGTTTCACCTCGGGACTTCCTGTCCTTGTACTATCCTTGGTTACAAGCCTTGTGTTATAGTCTGGCACCTCCTATTGTCCTATCTTTGGACACATTCTATTATCCTGTCTTTTATTGTCTTATCCCTG
The DNA here is from genome assembly GCA_003314385.1 of Gomphus sp. MG54. Lineage (NCBI taxonomy): Eukaryota > Fungi > Basidiomycota > Agaricomycetes > Gomphales > Gomphaceae > Gomphus > Gomphus sp. MG54. Next base: position 23,555 of record QLPG01024325.1, on the reverse strand, counting down.
CGTTGCATTCCCTATTCTAATTTTATCCATTGTGGACAATAACCACATGCTCTGCATATCTTGTTGTCCCACATTCCTTATTCCACATGTCGCTTCTTAACCTATATAAGTAGGACATGGATGTACATACTTCCTCATTCTAGGTATTGACTAGGCTTAGGCCCTTCTACCTTCTTCCCTTCTGTTAAGTCCTCGACTCGAGCCGGCATCATCAGTACCCCCTCGAGTACCTGTCTGTGGCAAATACAGTGGCATGCACGGCAAGTAGGGTGCAACGCACGAGCACATTGAAGCCAACGCCACTACTCTTGGCCTGCAGGACTTGGCCATAGTCCGCCCAACCTTCTCGCCAACACCCCTCGGCAGTACCAAATTCCGTCGGTATCCGACGCTTGGCAGACTCACTTATTTTTCATTGCTTAGCCTTTGTCTTCAGGTAGATCCTCTAATATTACTGAGTCTTCCCCTTCAGAAGACTGAACCTTTGTCTTTAGAACTCTTGACAGGTTATGGGTCCCACCCTAAACTAAATAAGAACCAACTGAACTTATACATTTATACACGAGCCTTTGATATCTGAAGGAAGAAATGGCAGATGGCTTCAAGATCTTGAGATACGACGAAGCGGAGTGTCTAGATGAAAATCGATCAAACTGGAATTTTTGGAAGAATAGGATAACTCCCTATCTGATTGGGGCAAGATTGTGGCCCTATGTGAATGGAACAAAGACCAAGCTACTTAAAAGCGACATCAATAACCATGCAAAGTGGGTAGAGGGAGATACACAGGCCCTATCTACTATTTTGATGAATATAAAACCCAATGTACAAGCTGGGTTGAACTGCACATCAGCACAAGCAGCATGGGACGATTTACAAGACAGATACACACTAGCCGATCCAATGGCGCAAAATCTCATCCAGAATCAGCTATGTTCCAAAAGATTCATCGAAGGACTCGAGACCATTCCTGCTCATTTGGCAGAGCTCCAAAGACTGCAAAAAGCCTGTGGGCATGTTGGAGTGAGCATCCCAGACCCACAATTTGCCAGTATCATCACAATGTCACTCCCGTCGCCATCATGGGATCCCGTAATAGGCTCGTTAGGAGGCACCTTAGACCCTAAAATAATTACCAATCATGTCAACACCAAGTGGATCTGTAGACAAGGACTCAACTCAAGTGACCAAAAGGATTCCAATGTTGTCTTCCAAGCTGGAAGAAAGCCGACTTTCAAGTGTTACAACTGTGGAAAAGAAGGTCACACAAAGGCTAGGTGTTGGGCAAAAGGAGGGGGACAAGAAGGTCAGATCTGTCAAGTACACGTACCAAGACCCGTCCACTTGGCAATGCTGACTGAGCAACCATCCTATATCCACGACCAAGTGTCCACGCCACATGCATAACACTTGGTATGCCGGTCTTGGCTCGGTACATCCACCATCCATACTCCTTATCCTCACCCTTCGGTCCATCTCACCTTGGGACTTCCTGTCCTTGTATTATCCTCGGCTGTTAGGATTCGGTGATGCCAAAATATCGGTTAAGTCCTGCAAACTGTTTTGGAGTGGCTAGGCTTCAATGTGCTCGTGCGTTGCACCCTGCTGTTCCGTGCATGCCACTAATTTAGACGATAAGGAGTTTGGTGAGGATGCCGAGGGTGTCAGCTCGAGTGAAGGACTTTAGAGGTGGGAAATGGACAAAGGGGTGCAAAACGATTTGATATTCTGAGTGAGGAACTATCTACATACATCCCGCTACTTATATAGTTAAGAAGCAAGATGTGGAACAGGGTGGCGTAAGGAATGGAAAACAATAAGGTATGAAAAAAACACATGGAGGCATTGTCCACAGTGATCAAGAATAGAATAAGGAATATAAGCAGGATTAGAATAATGGAGGATGGCTGACAACAAGATAATAAGGGAGTGGAGGAGGAAATAGAACAATGGAGATGACCAGAGAAAAAACAATAGGGCCGCAACCGAACAATAAAGAAGTAGTAATATGTTTCAGGGAGAGCAAGTCAAGGAATGGATAGGGGGTGAGAGAACAATGAAGAGGATAGGGCGAGAGGAGTGGTCCAGACAATGTACCGGGTATACCGAGCCGAGGCCGTGTGATAGTGCAAGATGATGTGGGCAAGGGCCGGTTGGTCGGTATTCCCAAGTGAGCCGGTACTTGGTGTTGCAGACTTGACATCGGCCATGACTCTATTGTTTTATAGTCGGCGACTCCCTATTGTCCTATCCTTGGCCATGTTTCTATTATCGGATCCTTTATTGTCTTATCCCCGTTTTGCATTCCTTCATTCTAATTTTACTCATTGTGGACAATAACCACATGCTCTGCATACCTTGTTGTCTCACATTCCTTATTCCACATGTTGCTTCTTAACCTATATAAGTAGGACATGCATGTACATATTTCCTCATTCTGGGTATCCACTAGGCTTAGGCCCTTCTACCTTCTTCCTCTCTGTTAAGTCCTTGGCTTGGGCCGGCATCACCAGCATCCTCCCGAGTATCTGTCTGTTGCAAATCAGTGGCATGCACGGCAAGTAGGGTGCAAGGCATGAGTACATTGAAGGCAACGCCACTACTCTTAGCCTGCAGGACTTGGACATTGTCTGCCCGACCCATTTTGGCAGTCCCAAAGTTCGTCAGTACCCAAAGCCTGACAAGATCCCAGAAAGGTTCAGAGAGAAAGGAGAACAAAAATACACCAACACGGTGAACACGGCAACTGACACCAATATCATATGGACCTGTGGAATGACAAATCACCCAGACATCTGGTTTGCAGACTCTGGAGCAATGGTACATGCAAGCCTGAACAGAGACGACTTCATTTTGTATCAGAAGTTCAAGAAGAATCAGATTATCAAAGCCTTTGGAAATCACAACGTCGAGGGAGTCAGGGAAGGAGACATATTAGCAGATGTTGAGTACAAAGGAAGATCAATGAGGATTATAATCACAAAGGTCATGCATGTACCAAGTGCCAATGGAAAGATCTTGTCACTCAAGGCCCTATACCAGAAAGGTTTCCAGTGCAGAATCGGAGGCAGGAATGTGTCGATCCTGAAAGGTGACACAATTTTCACTGAAGCACCATTAGGAGGAGAGCTCTATGAGGTCCACATGAGGATAGTTACTCAAAACACCATCCAATCTGCAGTGAGCCAAGACACCTCTAGCACGAACCTCGCCACATATCACCGGCATTTGGGTCACCTCAGGGATTCTGCTTTGAAACGGCTAGTCAACTCCAATGCCATAAGAGGTATGAATGTCACAGATACGCACCTGCATGGAGTATGCAAGGACTGCATACTCGGAAAAATGGACGAAAAACCTTTCCAGAACAGGGAGGAACACGACACACATGTCTTTGGCACATTACACGTAGACTTAATTGGCCCTATGACACCTGAGTGTCAAGCCCGCAACACCGAGTACCGACTCACTTGGGAATACCGACCAACCGGCCCTCACCCACATTATCTCACACCACCGCACGGCCTCGGCTCGGTACATCCGGTACCTCGTATGGACCACTCCTCTCGTACATCCCTTTCCATTGTTCCTTCACCCCCTATCCACTCCCTAACCCGTTTTCCCCAAACAACATGACGGCCACTCATTGTCCTGGCCATTGCCATTGTTTTATCTTAGGCCGCCCTCTATTGTTCTATTCCCGCCCACCATTTCATTATCTTATTTTCAGCCATACTCTATTATTCTAATACCGCTTACATTCCTTATTCTATTTCTGATCACTGTGGACAATGCCTCCATGTGGTTGCCTCATACCTTATTGTCTCCATTCCTTACGCCACCCTGTTCCACATCTTGCTTCTTAACTATAAAAGTAGCGGGATGTATGTAGATAGTTCTTCACTCAGAATATTGATTGATTCTCACCCCTTTTGTCCGCTCCCTAATTCTAAAGTCCTTCGCTTGAGCCAACGCCCTCGGCATCCTCTCAAGGCCCCTCTCACTATCCAAATTAGTGGCACGCACGGAACAGCAGGGCGCAACGCAAGAGCACGTTGAAGCCTAGCCGCCCCGTACGGTTTGCAGGACTTAACCGATATCTCGGCATGACCAAATTGTGACACTGAGGCTCGATGGTCGCATGCCAGATTTTGCCTAGTAGTCAATGATGACTGCTCCGGTTTGGGGTTTGCTTTTAACCTAAAGCACAAAGATGAGGCCGAAAAGTCCCTCAAGAATCTGGATAAAGCAATTGAAACCAAATTCTAGAAAAGAGTACACACCTTAAAAACCGATAACGGTGGGGAATTCACTAGCAAGAGCTTTGCAGAGTACTGTAAGGACAGGGGGATCTCTCTAATCACATCAGTGGTTTACTCACCAGAACTCAACGGTTGTGCTGAGAGAAGAAACCGAATAATTGTCGAAGGTGTCAGGGGACAGCCCCTTGCCTACTAATATTTATTCCTTTTCACTGTATATCCTTTATTGATTTCCTTCTTCTCTTGTTTGAACCGAGGGTACAGACCAAAGTTGCCCTCTTAGGAAGTGGGATGCCAAGCTCTGACGATCCCAAAGGATGGTATGAAGTGGCTCGGAGGGTCTCCTGGGACCAAGAGGCCAATAATGCATTCACGGAGGCCCACCACAACCAACTTAGGAATTTTACCTGCCTAACCAGTGTGCCCCTGAAGCCGGTTCTTGGAGTGCCAAGAATGACTGCACTACCTCTGCACTTTCCAGAACCACCCTGACGAGCCCCGACACTGTCTCCCATTACAAAGAGAGAAGCTCCGACCCCAATGGAGGTGGATTGGACCCAAGCTAAGGGTTCCACCCTCAGAGTCTGCCACTGATGCCGAAAACCTGGGCACTATGCACAAACTGTCCATTATCCTTCGACATCCGAACAATGAGTATGGAAGAAAAGCTGGAATTAATTCTGGAGCTTCTGAACCTTATAGGAATGTCAGAAAAAATATTGATGGAAGTACCGGAAGACCCAGAAGTGACCAAAGAATAGGAAGAGAAAGGAGAAGGAGAGGATTTTGGGGCCAGCAGTGGGTGAATCGTGTGCCCCTGCTGCCTGTACATAATAGGTGCTCGTGCTTAGAGGAAAAAAGTGACATGATCTCCACATGTTCCCTCTCAGAAGAGCAACCACCTAAAGACACACAAAAATCAGAGACTCCACCAAAACAGTCTCAGACACAACTCCAAAAATGGGAGAGATGACTTCCAAAGAAGTATGTGATTGTTACCACCCCAAGTCTGAAATCCCTGGTTATCAAAGTCAAGATTCAAACGACAGACACAGCAGAAGTCAAGTCAGGACCCGCTCTTATGGATTGTGGGGCCATGGGACAGTTTATGGAAAAAAGCTATATAGAGAAACACCAACTCACTACTCAGAAACTCCAGAGGCCCATCCTGGTTTACAATGTGGATGGGTCACCAAACAAAGTCAGAGCCATCTGAGAGATCATTGACGTGGTCCTCCGAGTAGATGGACATATGGAACGCACCTCGTTTGCAGTCACTAGCTTAGGAAAACAGGATCTTATCCTGGGCTTTACCTGGTTAGAGGAGTATAACCCCGAGATCAACTGGCAGACTCAGAAGGTTAGCATGAGTTGGTGCCCAGCGAAGTGTCACCAACGCCAAGCGGAGGTGTGGATGAACACAAAAGGGAATGGGTACTGAAAAACCAGATCTGTGAATGTTGGACCAGCCTGTTTCCAAAACTCTGGGAGGAAGAAGGTCATGAGGATGCAAATGGGGAGAATGAGGAGGAGAAAGACCCGCTGGATGACCTAGAGCAAGGGAATAGGGTCATGTGCGTGATGCTCCCATGGGAGGAAGAACATGTCCGGACCACGCAGACCACCTCCCAGAGCTTAGCAGAGGCCCACTACAAAAATGTCCAAGTGGAAATGGAGATCCCGGAGTACCTCTGAGAATTTGAGAGTGTCTTTGCCAAGGAGTCCTTCGACGAGCTCCCTGATAGAAAGGTTTGGGATCATGCCATTGAACTGGAACTAGGGGCGAGTCCAGTTGACTGCAAGGTGTACCCCATGTCCCCATTGGAACAAGCCGAGCTAGACATCTTCATTCAGGAGAACCTTCGAACAGGGTGTATCCGACCTTCCAAATCTCTGATGGCATCTCTAGGGAATGGCATGGGTCACCCATGGGTCAAATGTGGGTGACCTGCACCCGACCCATGGGAAACCCGAACCCGTCAACTGATGGGTTTTTTCCCACGGGTCGACGGGTCTCGGGTGCACGCTGCACCCGCACGCAATACGTCGCGTATGTGGCGGTGCGTGTGCGTACGGGCGTTGCGTATGTTGTGTTTGTCGTGGTGCATGCGCATATGTCGCATACGTTGTGTATGTGGTGGCATGTACGTTGCGTACGTTGCATATGTGGCGGTGTGTACGTTGCGTTCATCACAGCATGTGCGCATACGTCGTGTATGTCACGTTCATCATGGGGCGTGCACATACGTTGCGTACGTTGCGTATGTGGCGCCACGTGCACGTAACGGGCGTTGCATACGTCGCGGCGCATGCACGTACATCGTGTATGTTGCATTCGTGGCATTGCATGTGCATACAGCATGTTCGTCGTGTTCATGTCGGCGTGTGCACATACTCGTTCGTCGCGTTCGTGTCAGAGTTGACGCCCCGGGTTGGGCCCGGGTCATGGGTGCTCGCGGCTTGACCCGCACCCACACCCAAGGACACCCGACCCGGTGACCCATGCGGGTTGGCCTGACCCGTGCACTTCCCTAGGCATCTCCAGTCTTCTTCATTAAGAAGAAAGAGGGATCCTTCCAACTCATCCAGGACTACTGAAAGCTGAACGCAATGACAGTGAAAAACCGATACCCACTTTCCCTTATTCCAGAGCTAGTAAATCAACTCAGAGGAGCCAAGTATTTTACAAAGTTGGATGTCTGGTGGGGATATAACAATGTCCGAATCAAGGGAGGAGACGAGTTGTTACGTCTCATGCCCCCAACAAACCCATACCAACCCCCACAACCACCCACCTCCATTTCCAAAACCTCCCCGACCACCGAAGGATGGACGATCACCTTCCATGGTTCCCGTTCCCGTGACATCCATCTGAGCCCCTGCTAGTCCGATCCCAATTCCCGTAACCAAGGTTCCACATCTTGATAACCGACATGCCAGTCTATCGCATACCTTACTCCCTTGTTCTTCCTTTATATTGACCCCTTGTACTCCCTTTCTCCTTGTTTTATGACCGGCAAAGATAGTACAAGGATAGTCGCATGTATATAGTCTCCCAGTCGACTGGACTATTCACCAGTACAAATATCGACTTAGTCTACCCCCTAGTTTCCAATTCATTTCTGGTAAACTCCTGTCTCCTTTCCAAAATTAGGGACAGACGATCGAGGAGGGTGCAACACATAAGTTGAAGCCAAGTCCCTTCGACCTCGAACACCTCAGTGACCGGATTGAACCAATCCACGACTGACCCTAAGCTCCCGGTGCTCCCATCTCTGTCTGTAGTCCATCCCCAACTTCCGTTCTCGGCCTTCGGCCCCTTCACGGACCTCTATGCTAACCTGGATAGCCCTTTCGGAGGTATTAGCTAAGCACCTGACATGCGGACTTAACATGAGTGGAAAGCTGTGTTTTGGACAAACCGAGGACTGTTTGAACCGCTCGTAATGTTCTTTGAACTAACAAAGAGTCCGGCCACCTTTCAGACGATGATGAATGACATCTTCCAAGACCTCATCTTGGAAGGACTCATCTGCATATACATTGATGACATCCTCATCTACTCTCAGACCTTGGCGGAACACCAAAGGATCACATGCCAGGTGTTAGAACACCTCCAAGAACAAAAACTCTACCTTCAGAAGGAGAAGTATGAGTTTTAAAAAACTCAAATTGAATTTCTAAGACTCATTATATTGGAGGGAAAGGTAGAGATGGACCCAGTCAAGGTCCGAGGAGTAACAGAATGGCCGACTCCAGAGAACCGAAAAGAGGTCCAGTCGTTCCTCAGATTTGCCAACCTCTACCGATGCTTCATCAAAGACTTCTCCCTCCATGCCCGACCACTCTTTGATCTCACAAAGAAAGGGGAACAATGGAGATGGGGAGAGAAGGAGAGAGCAGCACTTGGGAAGTTGAAGGAACTCATCACCTCGAAACTGATACTAACCTTCCTGGATGACTCTCAGATGTACAGAGTAGAAGTGGATGCCTCGGACTTTGCTACAGGAGCCACCATCTCGCAACAGTCATCAGAGGATGGAATGTGGCATCCAATCGCCTTCTTTTCCAAAAGCCTAAACCCAGTAGAAAAGAAATATGAAATCCATAACAAGGAAATGCTGGCCATTATCCGAGCCCTGGAGGAATGGCGGCACTTCCTAGAAGGGACCCAGCTCTAGTTTGAGGTCTGGACAGACCATAAAAATCTGGAATACTTTCGAACTTCCAAAAAGCTCGACCAAAGGCAGGCCTGATGGTCCCTCTTCCTCTCCCATTTTGACTTCATGCTCCATTATCGACCAGGCCGGAGTATAGGCAAGGCGGATGCACTCTCCAGAAGATCAGACCATGGGTTGGAATCGGAGGACAATGAAAATATGACCTTCCTAGGAATGTAAAACGGGGATAGAACAATGAAGGATAGGATAATAGAAATGTGGCCAAGGATAGGACAATAGGAAGTGCCCGACTATAAAACAAGGGCTGTGACCGAGGATAGAACAAGGACAGAAAGTCCCAAGGTGAGACGGACTGAGGGGTGAGGAGTAGGCATGTGGGTGGTGGATGTGCCAAGAAAAGACCGGTGTACCAAGTGATATGCATGCGGTGTGGACACTTGGACGTGGACATGGAATGGCTGCTCGGTCGGCACTATCAAATACATGGGTCTCGGTATGTGTACTTGACAGTGGCCCCAGATGTCATGATATGTGGGACAATATGTGAAAACCTGCAACTCCTGCATATGGACCAAAATCTGAAGGCAACCCCTGATCGGAGAGCTAGAACCACTTCCTATCCCAGAGGCTCGATGGGACACTATCAGCATAGACTTCATAGTAGAGCTACTCAATGCCCATGGATATGACACGGTTATGAATGTAGTCAATTCAGTAAGCAAAAGGGCCCACTTCCTCCCCACACATACTACTATCATGGCACTGGGGGCTGCACGACTCTACCTAACATATGTGTGGAAACTGCACAGACTCCTGAAACATGTAGTTTCAGACCAAGGCCCTCAATTTGTCTCGGAGTTCACTTTCAAACTTTACCGACTCCTAGGAATCAAGCTCACAACAACAACAGCTTACCACCCACAAGGAGACAGGCAAACAGAACATGTCAACCAAGAGCTAGAGTAATATCTCTGATTCTTTGTCAATGAGCAACAGGATGACTTGGATGAACTCCTACAAATGGCAGAATTCCAGTACAATAATCATGCACACTCTGCCACACAGCAAACTCCCTTTATGTTAGACATGGGACAACACCCACAGATGGGCTTCAAACTGCAACAGCCCAAGTCACAGACAGAGACAGTAAATGAGTTCAAAGACCGAATGGAACAGTCATTGGAGGAAGCAAAGTCAGCACGGGAAAAAGCAAAGGAGGATATGGCATGGTATTACAACCAGTGCCAAACTCTGGCACCAGAGTACCAAGTCGGAGACCGAGTGTTCCTAGATGCTTCGGACATTCGGACAATGTTAGAAACCGCCAGATATCATCTAACTTGGCTCTTAGTCTTAACAGACAAAACGGCCCTCACCGAAACTAAGTCACCGATACTTGGGACCTTACACAATCCTACAAAAAGTGGGGAGACATGCCTACAGACTCCAACTTCCACAATCCCTATCCCGGCTCCACCCAGTCTTCAATATGGTCAAGCTCCTTCCAGCCCCCGAAGATCCAATTCCAGGATGGAGGTTGGAATCACCTCCACCTCCAGAGTTAATAGATGGAGAGGAACATTATGAGGTATAAAAAGTGTTGCACGCATACAATACCCAACCGGCCACTCGCTCCTGTTGTACGTGTGTGCATACAACACGCACGTGCATACGACACACGTGCGCCGCACACACATATGACATGCATGCGCATATGACACACACACACCGTACCATATGACACGCACACGCCGACACCAACGAGCCATATGTGCATGCATACAACATGTTCGTATCGGCGTGTTCATGTACAGTGTGTTTGCGCGTGCACATACAACCCATCCATGTTGGCGCGTGCGCATACAACGCATCCATGTTGGTGCGTTCGAGTCGGCGCGTACACGTATAGCACGTTGTGTCGGCACATTCATGTTGGTGTGTTCATGTTGGTGTGTTCATGTCGGCATGTTCATGTTGGCATGTCCATGTACTGCGTGTTCGTATTGGTGCATGCATGTACAGTGTGTTCATGTCAGCACAAATGCGACATACAACACGAACGCAGCGCAGGCGTGCAGGTGTGCCGTGCACCTGACACCTGTCGACCTGTGGGAAAAAACCCATGGGTTGACGAATTTGGGTTTCCCATGGGTCAGGTGTGGGTTACCCACATTTGACCCGTGGGTGACCCATGCTATTCCCTAGCCACAGACAGATACTCGGGAGGATGCTGCTGATGCCGGCCCAAGTCGAGGACTTAACAGAGGAGAAGAAGATAGAAGGGCCTAAGCCTAGTCAATACCCAGAATGAGGAAGTATGTACATGCATGTCCTACTTATATAGGTTAAGAAGTAACATGTGGAATAAGGAATGTGGAACAATAAGGTATGCAGGGCATGTGGGTATTGTTCACAATGAGTAAAATTAGAATGAAGAAATGGAAACAGGGATAGAACAATAAAAGATAAGATAATAGAAGTGTGGCCAAGGATAGGACAATAGGAAGTGGCCGATTATAAAACAAGGGGGTCATAGCCGAAGTTAAGACAAGGATAAGGTGTCCTGAGGTAAGACAGGTCAGGGGACAAGGAGTGGAATGGGTAGCATTATTGGGCTGGTGAGTAGGATAAGGTGGATATGGAATGGGGTTGAGGAATGGGAACAAGGGATGTGCTGAACTGGGGATGGTGTATTAAATATGTTTGCTTGGTCACCAGCTGGGTACTTGGTTGGCACTGCCGAACTACTGGGCTTTGGTACGTGCACTTGACACATGGCCCCATTGTTTTATAGTCAGTCACTCCCTATTGTTCCATCCTTGGCCACATTCCTATTATCTTATTTTCATTGTTCTTTTCTCATTTACATTCCTCCATTCTATTCTTATCATTTTGGACAATACCTCCACATGCTCTGCATACCTTATTGTCCTACATTCCTTGTTCCACATGTTGCTTCTTAGCTGTCAAGCCCACAATACCATGCTCTGATTTACTCGGCAGTACAAACCAACCAACCCTTACCCATATCATCCCTCACCAGTGTGTGGCCTTGGCTCGGTACATTCGGTTCATCATTTGGTTCATTATCCCTATCCAACCCTCCTATTTCTTTATTATTCCTTTATTTCCTGTCCTTCCCCTTGCCCATTTACCCTCGGGACACTCACTATTCATTGTCACTGTCAGGAGTCGGATACTGACGGACTTCAGTACTGCCGAGGGGTGTTGTCGAAAGGTCGGGCGGACTATAGCCAAGTCCTGCAGGCCCAGAGTAGTGGTGTTGGCTTCAATGTACTCGTGCATTGTGCCCTATTTGCCATGTGTGCCACTGTATTTGCAACAGACAGATACTCGGGGGGATGCTGAGGATGCTCGCCTGAGTCGAGGAACTTAACAGAGGAGAAGAAGGTAGAAGGGCCTAAGCCTAGTCGATACCCAGAATGAGGAAATATGTACATGCATGTCCTACTTATATAGGTTAAGAAGCGACATGTGGAATAAGGAATGTGGGACAACAAGGTATGCAAAACATGTGGTTATTGTCCACAACAAGTAAAATTAGAATAAGAGATGTAGGGTGGAAATAGAACAATAAAGGACAGAATAATAGGACGTGCCCTAGCACAATAGGAAATGCCCGATTGTAAAACAAGGCCATAACCGAAGATAACACAAGGGCAGGAAGTGCCGAGGTGAGGCGGACCGAGGAGTGAGGAGTGGGCATAGGAATGAGGGGTGTGACCGATATGTGCGTCTGGCCGAGAACAACTCATTGAATGGTTCGTGCTTGGTTACTAATGGAGTATTTTAGTCGGTACCGCCGAGTTATCGGGTCCTCGGTACGTGTACTTGACAGTCACTCGGCAGTCGCCCTATTGTTTTATGTTCAGCCACTCTCTATTGTCCTATTCTCACTCACTCTTTTGTTCTTGGTCATGCCTCATTGTTCTATTCTTTTCCACATTCCTTGTTCTATTCTTGATCATTGTGGACAATACCTCCACATGATTCTTCATACCTTATTGTTCTCCATTCTATGTGCCACTCTGTTCCACATCTCACTTATTAGCCTATATAAGTAGCCAATGTATGTAGATGGTTCTTCATTCTGGAAATCAACTAGGTTTACACCTTCTTGTCCTCCCTTCTCCTGTCTAAAGTCCTTTACCTGGGCTGACACTCTCAGCACCCTCCCAGGTTTCCCTCTGTCCTAAATTGGTGGCATGCATGGGAAGTAGGGTGCAACGCATGAGCACGTTGAAGCCATGCCACTATTCCTGGCCTGCAGGACTTGGCCACTCCTCGGCATTCCCAGAGCCTGACATTAGCCTATATAAGTAGGACATGCATGTATATACTTCCTCATTCTGGGTATCGACTAGGCTTAGGCCCCTTTACCTTCCCTTCCCCTGTTAGTTAATCCTTCCATTTTCACTGACTGTGACATGACTTACTTGTGTCACAGTCACTAACTATATAGTTTTGCTGCTTAGGTAAGGGATCCTCACCTCATTCTCTTCTGGATCCCCTTACCAGGTATGCACCAATATTGTACTTGGTCTCCTTTTAATATATATTCACTTCTGGATCCACTTACCAGTGTCTGATTGGCATTGTGGGTAGGCTCTAGGGTTCGAGTCCCTGAGTCAGGCCTAGGGAGAAGGCCAGGGCTGGGTGGTGTCCTGCTGGTTCTAGCTTCCAGCATTGCCAAGGAATCAGTACCCACGTAGGTTGCCCTTACAGAAGGAGTAGGGACCATGCTGAAAGATTCAGACTTAGGAAAGGATTGATGGGGAGAGGCCATTGCAACTCATGTATACATCAGAAACAGATGTCTATCCAGTATCCATCCACATGGCACAACCCCGTTCGAGAAAGTCTTCGGTGAACCTCCAGCTGTGGGACACTTAAGGGTGTTTGGGTCAAAGTGTTTTATCAAAGTGCCAGACAAAACAAGGTCAAAGTTGGATGACAAAGCAAAGGAAGGCAGACTTATCGGTTTTGAGGGCGAGTCAATATACATCATAGTTGATAAAGACAAGAAGAGGCAATGATCAAGGAATGTTATTTTCATAGAAGGGAAGGAGCATCAGAACTTATCAGGAAAGGTGGAGGATGTTGAGATTGTGAGGGATGCTGAAATTGTGGCACCTCCAGTGGAAGAAAGAAGGGAGATGAAGAAAGATATGCAGGTGAAAGAAGAGGATGAAGAAGTAAAGAAAATGTGAACTTCCTCGGAAGTGTGGGGAACAGAACCTACTTGGAAGTCAGAAAGAATCAGGAACCAGGATTCAAGCAACAAGACCTCGGTGGAACTTGACTACAACCATCTTGTCATCGTGGTATTCTGCAGGATCCACTAGCTCTGTGAACCAGTCAATGTATTCTTCTATGGAGTCCCTTCCTTGGTACCAGCCTATCCCTTCTAATCGTGTGAGGGTGGAGAGTTGCTCGTTCTTTGGGCAGAAATGTCGTACAAAGTCTGACTCGAAGGTTTTCCAGTCTGAATAATGAGGATGTCTGTTCCGTTCACTTTGGAGTATTTTATTCATGAAGCGGGCCACTCTGTCGGACTTGAAGTACGTGAGAGCCCAGTGTATCTGAGCCTGGCCGTTAGGGAACTGATCTCTACAGATTACAAAGTATATATTACAGGAGTTGAGGAAGGCCCTCCCCTTCTCTCTATCTCCATCAAAGTCAGATAGAGGTGCAGGCCTGACCCTGGAGCTTCCTTGTGAGATGGAAGTGCTCCGATGGTCCGAAAAATGTATGCTCGGTGTTGGGTCATCCTCTAAATCTTTGGGGTTTAACCCCTGATATATGGGGTCGTTTAGTTTGGTCATGATTGCCCTGAGGGCTTTGCTTATTGTGGCATTTGCTGTTTGGTTTTCTGCCAATTCTCCTTCTAACCTTCACAGTCATTGTTCAGAGTCCATGCCAAAGGTGAGACCAGTGGGGTTATCTGTTATTATGGCTGTAGAGGAGGGGGAGTCCGGTGTCAAGTACGTGCAAGAGTTGGTGCTCTCCGAGTCATCTCCGTTGAGTCCGAAACTACCTATGACTGTACTGCAGCACAGCTCCCAGTCCTTATTGTGAGAGTTTCCTGCTGTAAGGGCGTTCAGTGTCGACTGGAGGTATCTCACAGAAGAGCTAAGCAGGGGGAATCCAAAGGTTTTAATTATGACTACCTAAGTACATGTGGGGTCCTCACCTAAGCAGGGGGAATCCAAAGAGGAAAGTCTAAGGATCCAGCTGCTGGTGAGCCCTTCTTATACCCTTTATGTAAGTGGTCTGTGCACTAGCTTACAAATCAATACATCGGAGTTTGCAGAGCCAACATCCTGGTACTAAGTCCGAGGCTCAGGCACTTATTCCGGGTTTCTATCTCTTGTCAAGAGTTCTAAAGACAAAGGTTCAGTCTTCTGAAGGGGAAGACTCAGTAATATTAGAGGATCTACCTAAAGACAAAGGCTAAGCAATGAAAAATAAGTACTATGTATCGCAAAGGGTAAGAAATGGTACTCACTTCAGTCTTCTGAAGGGGAAGACTGAAGTGACGAAGAAATGGATAACACTACTTATAGTCAAGACTGAGTAGCACTTGACAATGGGCAAGGGAAAAATAAAGAACTGGAAAAAATGAAAAAACTTATGATATGCATGATAGAGCAAGAGACGAGTACGGCCCTAGCATCGGTCCAGGGCAAGTCTAAGCATGGTTTGGCAGTGTGAAGTAGAAAGAGCTGGGTGGTTGGGGAGATGATGGAACTGTTGAACATACAGCAATCATTCTTAACACTCCCCCTCAGTTCCAATCATCTATTCCATACCAAACAGCCGCAAGCATCGTTCATGCTCGAAACGAGTTAAAGCTTTAGTCAAGAAGTCGGCTCCATTCTCCGTTACAGGGTAGTACGGATGGCCTTGTCATGAATGAGCTCCCTGATGAAATGCCACCTTATGTCTATGTGTTTGGAGCGATTGTGAAAAACTGGATTGTCAGAGAGGGTAATGGCTCCTGTGTTGTCATAGTATATGTGAGTCGGCTTTCTTTGAGGTGACTGTAGTTCCTGAAATAACTGTCATAGCCAAATGGCTTCTTGGCAAGCGATGCCGAGTGCATAATACTCTGCCTCGGTGGTGGAGAGGGCGATGGAGACCTCATTTCCTTATCCTTGATTTTGTAGAAACTTTTGATTCCTTCCTTCAACTTCAGCTCTTCTTTCTTGTTTGGGAAAATTCCTGTCCCATCGTCCACATGCATATCAATGGCTATGATTCCTGCATTGGTCTCTTTGAAGAAGACCCCCGTATCACTCCTGAGTGCCTTAAACCCTAGAGTTTTCAGTTTTGCTTCAAGATCCTCATGCCAAACTCGTGCTGCTTCTGGCAACCCATACAAAGCTTTGTTTAGCTTTCCAACTATGCCTGTTTTTCCATATCCATCTGGGAGCTTGATGTATGTATCATTGTTGAGCTTTCCATGCAGGTAAGCTGAGTCCACATCCCATGCAAAAATCCTCATGTTTTTGATAGTCGCAAGTGCTAGCAGAGTTTGGAGGGAAGTTATACAGGATACCAGGGCGAAAGTTTCGACTAAGGAGATGTTCTTCTTTTGTAAGTCACTGCATACCACCCATCTTTTTATCTCCTTCTTTGAGGTTCTTCACTGTATTCACCCACATTCCTGGTAAAACCTGTGAGTTCTTTGGAATCTCTTTCTCGTCTATCTCAATCCAAGTGTTCATTTCCCTGAGTTTTGAAAGTTTGTAATCCATGGCTTCACGCCACCTCAGCCCTTCTGGCGATGCGACCGCCTCAGAGAAATTTTTGGGTATCTTTATCTCAGTCGAGTTTTCAGGAATGGTTTTCGCTGTGATGAGTAATTTCCAAGCAATGGGACCACCAGTGAGCATGAATACGTAGCTGCTGGTAGACTTGCGATCACGTGTATCTTCTGCGTAATTTGCATCTCAGAAACCCCAAGGATCAAGGTGTCCAACCTTGTCTCCCCTTGTCTCAAAACCCCTATTGTTGACTATACCCATGTCCCTGGTCCCCTTCAGGTATCTCAAGACCCTCTTCGCTACATTCCAATCTCGTTGAGTGGGTGCTTTGTTTGACTGTGACAGGAACTGCGTGATGTATGCAATATCAGAATGGGTTGACATCGCAGCATATGTGAGCAATCTGGTGAGAGCTTGATATTCTTTTGGGTGTTCAAAGGGAAGCTCATCATTGCCTTGTAGGTGTGAGCCTTTGTCAACCAGAGTGGTTACAATATTGCAATCTATCATTCCAAACTTGTCCAATATTGTGTCGATGAATTCTGACTGTGAAAGTTTGAGAGTGTCTCGGTGCGTATCCCTTGTGACTAGAATTCCAAGGACTTTGAAGGGTTTTGATAAGTCCTCTACTTGGGCTGGCATCTTCGGCACCCTCCTGAGTATCCCTTCTGTTCCAAATTGGTGGCACGCACAGAGAGTAGGGTGCAATACACGAGTATGTTGAAGCCAAAGCCACTACCTTCGGCCTGCAGGACTTGGCCGCTCTCTGCCCACACCTTTGGCATTACCGAAGCTTGACAAAGGTAGTCTACATGTATATAACCCTCCAGTCAACTGGACAATTTTGTTGTGACGAATGGTGGAAGGAATGGGGAGAAGGGAGTGAAGGATGAGAAAAGGACAAAAACATGTTTGAGCACATTTTTGATTGTATGACAAGGAAGAATAGTGTAAAATAGTGTACAGAAAAAGTATTAGTGAGCATGCAGTGGAAAGTAGTATAGTACATGGACTTACTAGTAGTTACCATGCGAGAGACATAAACCAGCAGCGACTTAGATGCTAAGCACCTGGATGATCAGTAGATCTAGGGGCCGAAAGAGCCAAAATGTATGGAATATGGAAGGAGACAAAGGGAAAACAGATAGGAGGAGATAGAAGGGACATAGGGGAAGAGACTCACGTGCAAAGGAACAAGAAATAAGGAAACTGGGACACATATATGCAGTCACAGAGGACAGATGACTGAGACACAGGAGAATAAGACATGGGACACGACTCAGAGAGGCGATAATTGTTGCAGACAAGAAGGGAACAAAGGGAGAAGCAATTGTATTCAAAGGGAACCACTGACAGGTGTCATATCTCTATGAAGATCTCATCGGGGCAGCCCACAGTGGGCCGACCCTGCATATGCTCCACAGAATCCATTAATTACAGATCATATTATAGTCAAGGGATATACTTGTATAAAGAGAAAGTAACTAGAACAAATATCACTAGTCTCTCATACCAAAAAAACCCCTACACTTATATTTGATATCTACTCGATGCACTCACGTGACATCAAACCACATTGGGTCAAAACACCTCTCATCGTCGTTCAAGGCTGTGGACCCAGCGGGGATAATTATATAGGTACCACACATCACACTCACACCATTATTAATCTACTTTATTGTTGTGAATCATCCACAATCAACCTACACGACCTTCAGTCACATCGCCGCCAGCTCCTTGGACCAGCACTTACCCTGTTACGCATCGCCAGTGTAGCAGCATATAAGTACATAAAATATTAGCTATACATCCCATAGCTACGAGATTTTGTACCATAGTAGCTAGTCCATCTATCAACCCATATTCCCCATCACAGTATTTAAGACATTTTCCAGTATGAACATCGACTTAATTTGCATCTAGCTTCCAACTTAAGTTCCCAGTCTAATTCCAACTTAGCCTCTCACACATTTCCAACTTTCTGACATTAGGGACAAATGATCAAGGAGGGTACAACACATAAGTTGAAGCCAAGTCCCTCTGACTTCAAACACCCACACAACTAGTCATATAAGTCTTTTCCACAAACCAACCACCACTCTAAGTCCTGGTGCTTTGTTGTCTGCCTTCCGTCCTTTCCATTTCCTCAACTTCCAACCTTACAACCCTCGACCCCTTCATCCTTGGAACATCCGCCCCCTGTGGAATCCTTTCAGAAACCTACAGAACCCTTCAGTATCTGTTATTTAAGTGCCTGACATGCAGATTTAACATGGTACAACCAAGTGAACTGAGGCTTGGTGACATGTACTTGACACCTGTTAGTATTATTGATATACTATTGAGTGAAAAATTAGAGCTATTGTCACCTTGCATTCCTATCAGGACTAGAATTCCAATACTATAATGAAAGCGAACAAAGGTATTACATAGACTGTTGTGAGATTAGATTCTGTAATGAGCATCATAAGAGTCTTACAAGACCCATATTAATGTGAAATGTTTGCAATCTATGGCATAGAACTGCACACCTTGATAGCTGGGGCTAGGAGACTGTCAGTTACTTGGAATGTGATCAGGGTGATGACACCTCCATAGCAAGCCAATAGATCCAAGACAGATCTTAATTTAGACTTTTTTTCCAGATATGTTTTACCCTGACATTGGCTATGCTATTGGAGACTTGTGTCGGTTCAATCAGAACCCTGGCATGGCACATTGGAAAGCAGTCAAACACCTCTTTCGATATCTGAAGGAGATGATGGATTGTCAGCTTGTCTATGCACCCTCACCATCAGGTGAACTTTTTGAAAGCTACACAGATGCTGACTATGCTGGGAACCCAGACAATGGCAAGTCTACCAGTGGGTACCCCTTCAAAATAGGCACAGGTGCGATCAGCTGGTACAGCAAACTTCAAACCATAGTAGGCCTCTCCACCACTGAGGCAGAATTTGTTGCTACTGTTCATGCTGGAAAGGATGTTGTCTGGTTCCAGCAGCTTCTTGGTGAACTTGGGTATACATTTGATTCACCCTCTATCCTTCAAATTGACAACCAATCTGCAATCCCTGTTGCCAAAAACCGTGAACACCACAGTCGTATGAAACACCTTGATTTGCAGTTCTTCTGGCTTGGTGATGAAGTTGTGTGTGGTACACTCAGTTCTCTCTTCATTCCCACCACTGACATGGCTGCTGATCTACTCACCAAGCCATTGGAGCAAGTTAAAGTGGAGAGGTTTAGGAAACTGATGGGGATTGAAAAGCATATGTGATTATTGCAGTGGTAACTCAGGGGGGGTGTTGGGGTATGTTTTTATTCCCCTGCATTTGTGTTTTGTTCTTGCACTTGTGTTTCTCTTTTGTGCTTTTCACTTTTGCATTTGCATTCTCTGGCGCTTAAAATAAGCACCCATAATGATGCACTTTTGCACACCTTTGAGTCTTGTCTTTAGCATCCATATTGACAAGCCCCAAAGGCCCTTGTTGCTCTCTGTGTGTGACAGTTAAGAGTCTCTAGACCTTCCCTGCCAACATGATTAAGTATTCTAATTCTTGTTAGCCGTGATCTATAAAGCATAAAAACACAAAATAAAATAAAATTGAGTCCTGCAAGTTTATTTGCAGGAAAAATTATCTATATACTTTTGGACTCTTTTTCAAATAATTTTGGGTACTAACCCCTTGGGATGTAGGTTACTATAACAGACCCGGTGGCATGGAGTACCTGAAATCAGTCTTTAATGAGATTGTTGTGTCATCTGTTGGTGTGATTGTTGTAGATATACAGCAGCCAACTAACTGACATCTTCATGGCTTGCAGTCCCTCCACATCTCAGTCATCCTCCACACCACAGTCCTATTCTCACTCCCCATGAGGAGCATGGCTCTCAGCTATGAATCATATACGGGAAGCTGCGACCCTTCATCTCCTTATTCATCCAAAACCTGCATTACGAGGTACCTGCTTGAATGGTTTAGGGGGCAGTAAGACATTGAAAGAGGCTGAATTCCTAAGTCTTTGCACAGATGTACCCGAAGGACTCGGTGGTGTTCCTAATAGTCCATCCTCTATTTCCTCTCCTCACTTCTCCCCTACTCAATCACCATACCCACCGCGCACATTGTATCTACGCCACATGCGCATCGCATCTGCGTCACATACACATTGTTATCAAGTCACATGCGCGTCATTATTGACGCGTCAATACCAACGCGTCTATGGGAAGAGGCGTGCGCAGGCTCACGCAATATAGCCTTGGCTCCATAGAATTAGTATATAATGAACCATGTTTTCGAATAATTTATCAATCCATTTCCAAACATATTTTTTCTCCCATCTCCTTTGTCCTCCCCGAAAATCAAGTAATTATAATCAAATAAATTCTACAGTGATGTCATGGTAGTCGTGTTAGTTCCTCTCGCTAGCAGGTAGCGAACAATGCCCTAGTGGCCATTCGATGTGGCCACCAGCACGGTGCCATACTCTCCTCCCTGCACGGTCACGTCCACTGCTTTGTCGACCAATAGACGAACAATCGTCTCATGACCTCCTGATGCTGCCACCTGGAGTGCACTCCCGAATTTTCCTCCCACCAAATTGATATCCACTCCTGCCTCTAGCAGGTAGCCAACGATATCCTCGTGGCCACGGAATGAGGCCGCCTGCAGCACGGTGCCATACTCTCCTGCCTGCACGTTCACATCCACTGCTTTGTCGACCAATAGACGAACGATGGTCTCATGACCTCTTGATGCTGCCGCCTGGAGTGCACTCCCAAATTTTCCTCCCACCAAATTGATATCCGCCCCTGCCTCTAGCAGGTTACGAACGATAGCCTCGTGGCCACGGGATGAGGCTGCCTGCAGCGCGGTGCCATACTCTCCTCCCTGCACGTTCACATCGGCTGCGTTGGCGATCAATAGCCAAACCATCGTCTCATCATTCATATATGCTGCCATCTGGAGCGCACTCCCGAATTCCCCTGTCACCAAATTGATATTCGCTCCTGCCGCTAGCAGGTAGCGAACGATATCCTTGTGGCCACGCAATAAGGCCGCCTGCAGCATGGTGCCATACTCTCCTCCCTGCACATTAACATCTGCTGCTTTGTCGACCAATAGACGAACGATCGTCTCATGACCTCTAGATGCTGCCGCCTGGAGTGCATTCCCGAATTTTCCTCCCACCAAATTGATATCCGCTCCTGCCTCTAGCAGGTAGCCAACGATATCCTCGTGGCTACAGAATGAGGCCGCCTGCAGCGCGGTGCCATACTCTCCTCCCTGCACGTTCACATTCGCTGCGTTGGCGATCAATAGCCGAACCATCGTCTCGTGACCTTCTGATGCCGCCACCTGGAGCGCACTCCCAAATTCTCCTGCCACCAAATTGATATCTGCTCCTGCCTCTAGCAGGTAGCGAACGACATCCTTGTGGCCACCATATGAGGCCGCTTGCAGTGCGGTGCCATACTCTCCTCCCTGCACATTCACATCCACTGCTTTGTCGACCAGTAGACGAACGATGGTCTCATGACCTCTTGATGCTGCTGCCTGGAGCACACTCCCGAATTTTCCTCCCACCAAATTGATATCCGCTCCTGCCTCTAGCAGGTAGCGAACGATATCCTCGTGGCTACATGATAAGGCCGCCTGCAGCACGGTGCCATACTCTCCTCCCTGCACGTTGATATCCACTGCTTTGTCGAGCAATAGACGAACGATCGTCTCACGACTTGTTGACACCGCCGCCTGCAGCGCACTCCTGAATTTTCCTCCCACCATATTGATATCTGCTCCTGCCTCTAGCAGATAGCGAACGATATCCTCGTGGCCAAAACATGAGGCCGCCTGCAGTGCGGTGCCAAACTCTCCTCCCTGCACGTTCACATCAGCCGCGTTGGCGATCAATATCCGAATGATTGTCTTGTGACCGAATAACGCCGCCGCGTGCAGCGCACTCCCGAATTCTCCTCCCACCAAATTGATTTCTGCTCCTGCCTCTAGCAGGTAGCGAACGATATCCTCGTGGCCACAAAATGAGGCTGCATGCAACGCAGTGCCATACATTCCTCCCTGTACGTTCACATCCGCTGTGTTGTCAACCAGTAGACGAACGATTGTCTCGTGACCTTCCAATGCCGCTGCTTGCAAAGCACAACCAAATTCGCCTCCTTGCATGTTCACTTCCGCTCCGTTTGTTAGAAGCAAGTGAACTATGTTCTCATGACCGTGAAACGACGCCGCCTGGAGCGCACTGCCCCAGTACCCTTGTCGCACGTTCACATCTGTGCCACCATCCAGGAGGTTCTCGACCGTTCTTTTCAACCCGGCCAATGACATATAATACAGAGAAGTACAATTTTCAGGTGACATGGTCCAGTCACCGAACCGGTGAGGATTCGGGTTGTAAAGTGCCAGCCAGTTCATATACACAACATTGGTTTGAAGAAGGTCCATTGTTAGCCCGTGCAAACTCTCCGATGCATCATCACCTGATTTAGCGTGGTACATCCAGTTTTCCGCAGCATATCCAGATAACAGATAAGAGGCCCGAGTACTTCGCTGTATGCATCCAGGCTGCTTGAATTGCAGCAGGTAAACGAGACACGTCCTGGCGATGGATGTATTAGCAATCCTTGTGTTTAAGTGATAGAAACCAATTTTTTCATTTCGTTGGCGGAGGTGGTCCGAGGTGAGATATTCCCGAACGGAGAAATGGGCTAGTCTGAGTTCTGCAGCACTAGGGAAGCGTGTCCAATATGGGTCAATGTTTTCTTCCTCGTTATTGAAATAGCCTATGTGAGGACTCTCAGTATCTGGGAGAGTAATGGTAACCAGACTGGAACACATGAATAGAAGTTTTTGCGAATCGAAAGGTCGTCGTGCGTGATGATAAACCTCTTTTGAATCTGGATCCATAGCCAGTACTTCGATGGCTTCTCGGAATGATATTGCTCATTGAGAAAATGTAAGCCACTGCAAGATCCTGAGAGCTCCCTGGCTGTGTTGATGATGAATGTTTGAGAGAATTCGATCATAAGTCTCGTACAGACCGACTGGCAGCGACTTCAATGCCTCCATGAGTTCGGCGGGGGTACAGCAGTCTCGTAGTGTATCCAGCTGACAAGCTACCCATCGAAACCTTACCGATCTATCAGTCAGTAACAACTTACGAAAAGGCAGATAGACACTTTACATTCCATGGGCACCCTTAGTCAGAACATCCTTGATTTTCTCCCTCTCCTCTTCATAATACATATGTTAAGTCCGCGTGTCAGGCGCTTAGCTAGTACTTCCGAAGGGGTTTTCCGGGCT
>QLPG01024311.1:0-17036 GCA_003314385.1 Gomphus sp. MG54 | reverse complement strand
TGATTGAAAAATAGGGCATTGCTTCAACGACTCTACGAATCCCCCGATGACTTCGTTGAGCATATTCGATATACTTCCGGAACAATTATCATGGAGGCAGGTTGCTTGCAGCTTCAATCTAATTCAACATGCATACATAATAACTCCGAAGTTTATTTACAGATGGTGTACGGAATTAAAGTACTTTCAAAAGAAGACCCATATATGGCAACAGCAGACAAAGCTCAGGCCGCCGCCATCGCAGCTGGAAATCCTGGAGCATTTTTAGTCGATCTTTTACCTATATGTGCGTCACAGTCATACTTATTGTTCCTATCTAATCATGCATATACAGTGAAGTATGTTCCGGAGTGGTTCCCTGGAGCGGGATTTCAGACAAAGGCTAGAATTTGGCGGAAGTCTGTTGTAGAAATGAACGTTGCACCATTTGAAGCCGTCAAGCAAGCCCTCGTGAGTTCGTTGTTATTTCTGCTAGTTATCATTCTAAGAGACTCTAGAAATCTGGAACTGCAACACCTTCTTTCACCTCATCTTTATTGGAACAACTGCACTCCCAAGGAAATGCACATCCTTGGAAAGAGAAGGACATAGGAGACGTCGGGTCCACCCTCTACGCTGGAGGATTAGGCACGGTGCGGGCTCGCCTCTCCACACTCTTTTAATTATTTACTTTTTATGTTGGGTATAAATAATGTCATTTCTTTAGACAGTACATGCACTCCACACATTCTTTCTCGCCATGGTGCTTTCCCCTGACTCTCAGAGAAAGGCGCAACAGGAGCTTGACAACGTGGTAGGAGTCAATCGGCTTCCAGATTTTGAGGACAGAAAGAACCTGCCTTACATCAATGCTCTCTGTAAAGAGGTTTTACGTTGGCATCCTGTCGTTCCTCTCGGCATCCCGCATCGTGTCACACAGGATGACGTCTTCAAAGAATATTTCATACCTGCCGGGACTATGTTACTGGGAAACGCATGGTGAACCAACTCCCACAAGTGTTCCAGTGCACTGATATAGGTTGACAGGACACTATTGCGCGACGAAACGACATACGGAGAAGACACGGACAAGTTCAACCCCGACCGCTTCCTTATTCCGGGGATAAACGATCCTAATCCTACTTTTGGATTCGGCAGAAGGTGAAGACATTGTTACATTTATACATTAGAGGGTTTTTGGTGTTGGCTAACTTTGCATTGCAATAGATTATGCCCAGGTCGATATTTTGCAGACAACTCCATGTATATAACTATAGCCTCGGTCTTGAGTGTATTCGACATCGCCACATCAAGAGACAGCGCTGGCAATCCAACTCCTTCAGAACCTGCTTTTGTCTCTGGATTTTTATCGTGAGTCCTTGATAATTTTTGAATATGAAATTGATAGATTCATGGTTGACGGCTCAGTGGTCCTGTGCCATTTAAATGCACAATTTCTCCGCGATCAGAGACTGCCAAGAGACTTATTCTTCAAAGCAGTTCTTGACCAAGTTAGACAAAAAAAAAGAGTTTTGGCATCCCACAGACACTCCACATGAATTCATCTGAGTGTTATTACTCCAAATCCCGGCAATAATTTGTTCCAGGCTCAGAGTTAACATATCCATCATTAATTTTGAATAACATGAAGGTGAAATCAAGATATTTGATTTAAAGATCTTTGTTCTACTTTTCCCGTTGTCGATTTTGTCGACATGTAGCCAAAAAAAAAGCGTGTCAAGTTTTTCGTGTCAAGTTTTTAGAAAAGGTGTTAAAGCCAACAACTCAGGTGATTTCTTAGAACGGATATGTGCTTTGAGCTAGAATCCTAAAGAACTGTGGAATTTGGCCGAAGTTGACCAGACATAAAGAATATGATCCCTCTAACAGTGACCACCTACTCAATATTAAATACAGGAATGTGGGTTGTTGCAACTTCAGATGTAGCTGGCTACTTGGAGGGACAGCACCAGCTATGCACATGGAAGCAGAAGGCAGAAATGAGCTAGGGGTTAAATACAAACTCAGCCAGACACTGTACTAGTTGCACATTAACCCCACTAGTAGCTTCTACTGCTTGCTATTAATCCCAAATTCCAGCTTGGGTTTGGTCTTAGGGTACAGGTTTAGACACATGTTTTACTGATCACCATGAATAACCCCAGCCAATGATTATAGTAAAGAAGATTACATAATAACATTCATGTTCAAAAAGCAATGCCCTCAACACCACCCAAAGCACCATTGAAACTGTACTGGAAGGCACTCACCATGGGCTGGTACCAGGGCAAAGGTTTGGTAGTGGAATATAACAACCGATTCATAGAGCTAGTAGACCTGGCTAAGTATTACAATGACAAAATGTTATGGATGTCCTCAACAATGGCCACCTATTTGAAGACCAAATTATCCCACCAACAAGTCATCTTAGGTGTGAGTGTCATTCATCTAGCCTGTTCAGCCACAGAATTGATCACCCTGCATTCTGGTAGGTACTATAGTTTTACTTTGGTTTACTGGCTCAGCTCAAGATCAAACGGGGCCAGGAATTCACTATAGAAGACTGTGTTGGTGTAGATGACCATATGAAAACCTTCTCAGTAGTCTACCATGCTCTTGTGGGTTACTGGCACCCTTGACAATGGCCACACAAAACAGCATCCACTCAAAGTTTCAATAGAAATTGAAAGAATGTCATCAATATCTTGAAACAGGTCAATGTTCCTAGAGATGTGGGCTGAAGCTACCAAATCCAGTAGCCTTATATCCATGTTAATTTTCATGTCTGATAGAGTAGAAGTGAGAAATGTGTTAGGTATCAGTAATGCCGATAGTGCTAATAGGAAACAGCCAAGTCCTGCAGTCCGATTGAGGGGCTTGGCTTCAACGTACTTATGCATTGCACCCTGCTTTTCCATGCATGCCACTAATTTGGGCAGAAAGAAGACTTGGGAGAGTGCCAAGAGTATTGTCCCAAGTAAGGGACTTCAGATGGGAGGAGGGAAGACCAGAGGACATAAACCAATTTGATATTCAGAGTGAAGAACTATCTACATACATTTGCTACTTATATAGGTTAAGAAGCAAGATGTGGAATTGTCAAGCCCGCAACACCGAGTACCGACTCACTCGGGAATACCGACCAACCGGCCCTCACCTGCATTATCTCGTACCACCGCGCGGCCTCGGCTCGGCACATCTAGTACATCGTATGGACCACTCCCCTCGTACACCCCCTTTCATTGTTCCTTCACCCCCCTATCCACTCCTTTACCCGTTTCCCCCCAAACAACATGACGGCCACTCATTGTCCCGGCCATTGCCATTGTTTTATCTTAGGCCATCCTCTATTGTTCTATTCCCGCCCACCATTTCATTATCTTATTTTCAGCCATACTCTATTATTCTAATACCGCTTACATTCCTTATTCTATTTCTGATCACTGTGGACAATGCCTCCATGTGGTTGCCTCATACCTTATTGTTTCCATTCCTTACGCCACCCTGTTCCACATCTTGCTTCTTAACTATAAAAGTAGCAGAATGTATGTAGATAGTTCTTCACTCAGAATATCAATTGATTCGCACCCCTTTGTCCGCTCTCTATTTCTAAAGTCCTTCGCTCGAGCCGACGCCCTCGGCATCCTCTCAAGGCCCCTCTCGCTATCCAAATTAGTGGCACGTACAGAACAGCAGGGTGCAACACAAGAGCACATTGAAGCCTAGCCACCCCGTAACGGTTTGCAGGACTTAACTGATATCTCGGCGTCACTGAATCTTGACAGGAATAAGGAATGGAGAACAATAAGGTATGCAGAGCATGTGGTGGTATTGTCCACAATGATCAGAAATAGAATAAGGAATGTGGACGAGAATAGAACAATAAAAAAAAATAAGGTAATAGAAATGTGGCCAAGAATAGGATGATAGCAAACAACCGAATATAAAACAATGGGGTCATGCCCAGGGATAAAACAAGGAAGAAATGTCCCAAAGTAGAATGGGGTGGGAAATAAGGAATAGACAGAGTGGGGATTAATAGATAATGAGGTGGGAAGAGTACATGCGGGATAGGAATTGTCAAGCTTTGGAAATGCCAAGGTACCAGACAGGAATGGCCAAGTCCTACAGGCCAGGAGTAGTGGCGTTGGCTTCAATGTACTCGTGCATTGTGCCCTACCTACCATGCATGCCACCAATTTGCAGCAGATGGGTACTTGGAAGCATGCTGATGATGCCGGCCTGAGTCAAGGACTTAACAGAGGAGGGAAAGGTAGAAGGGCCTAAGCCTAGTCGATATGCAGAATGAGGAAATATGTATATACATGTCCTACTTATATAGGTTCAAGAGGTGACATGTGGAATAAGGAATGTGGGACAATAAGGTATGCAGAGCATGTGGGAGTATTGTCCATAATGATCAAACAATAAAATGGATGAATGTAAACGGGGATAGAACAATGAAAATTGAATAATAGGGATGTGGCCAGAGATAGAACAATAGGGAGTAGGCAACTATACAACAATGGGGCCACAACTGAGGATAACACAAGGACAGAATGTCCCGAAGTGAAGTGGGTCGAGGGATAAGGAACAAATGGGGTAGGTTTGATGGTTGGTAGAATGAGGAAGAGCAGACAATGAATGGAGATGGGAAGACAGAGGGTGTATGTGCTGAGCCAAGACCAGCGTACCAAGCAACTTGCATGTGGCTTGAACTTGTGTGTGGACATAGCCTGATTTACTTGGTCAGCACTGCTGAATTACTGGACACCCAGTACATATACTTGACAGGAATGCAAAATGCGGATGATGAATGTGCCAAGCCAAGACAGATGTACCAAGTGACATGTGTGTGGATTGGTCACTTGCATATGGAATTAGACTGATTGCCTAGTTGGCACTGCCAAGTTACCGGGTGCCAAGTATGTGCACTTGACAAAATGATAAAGATATGTTCATTTTGGAGTTCCCTTCTACACTTCCCTTACTCTCAGTGATATTGCCCATCATCAGTGAATATTGCCTATCACTAGTGGACATTATCACATCTAAGCTATCATCCACACTATTCTTTGCTCCTCTCCCATAACTTCCTCCACTTGAAGAGTGTTATGGCCCATGCCCCCAATAAACCTATATTAGTCTCTACAACCTGTTAAGGATTTGATATTCAGCCCAAACATCTCTTCTCCTTATTCATAGCAACCAGGACCTGATGGTATTGGAAAGAGGGTATGGGTTCTATTCATTATTATCTCTGATATCTGCCTTTGATAGGAGTTTGAATTTGCCATTGTATTTCACAGTTGTGTGACTCTGTAACCTCAGCTCTTTTCCAAGAGACTAAGGTATGAGTTCAAGTTTATTCTCATATTTCATACAATTGTTGACCATTCTTTTAGATAGTATTTCAGGTAGCTAAATACTTCTAATATGAGCTCTTTTCCAAGAGACTGAGATAGTATTTCAGTCCTTATTTATAACAGGTTATGGGCCCTGGTGATGCTGTGAATTGACCTAGGACAACTGGAACTGAGCTATGGGTGGCACCCATTGACCACAGCCATGCTGCAATCCATTAAGACACAAGACATAAAGAACCAATGGACAGATAGCAAATGTACTTGCAGGTGGCGTCCGCTCACGAAAATCAGCCACAGCATACACAGGTACTGTATGGTACAAATACAAAGCACTACATGCAAACGTGGGCATTTATCACATTTCGACTCACCACCCAAGAGGGAGTGAAGCATCACCAGCCAAAATGAGCCTGCTGGTGAACACATGTGATGATGACCGGTACAGTGATGTGCAGCCTCTTCTACTTACCACGGGTATATGCAACAGCCCAGACCTGACCTGAGAGACAAGAAGTGTCCACCAAGGACCAAGAGAGGATAGAGCTACACATGCAAGGGATGTGGCCTATACAAATGTGGTGATACCAAATAGATTGAGATCTTGGAGATGACAGGAATATGAGTGGCCAGGGAGACGAGCGAGATGGAGGAGACTAGGTCATGGACAATGCTTGCAGATTACAACAACCTTGACATCCTTCAGAACCTTACACTTTCTCACTGGGATCGCCAAACGGACCCACCCAAGACACCAGTAACTTTAGTAATGTTGACAGCGCTGTACCGCTGGGCAGCAAGCACTGGAAAGCCCTCGTGCACAGCATCTGGTATGGAGGCAACGAGGTAGTCAAGGCTAAAGATGGCACAGGGAGTGCAATGCTTAATATAGCATACGCTGATGCCAAGTTCACAATGATGGTGCGTGCGAACTTGAGATCTCCAGGCAAGCGGCAACAACACTAAGATGACAGACATGGAATGAGGGGGAGAATGGCCCCTCACAACAGGCCAGATGAGTGCATATACATACAATTAACATGAGCGCAAACCTTGCAGAACAAACATACATGAAGGGTGGCACGTCGGCACACAAGGGGGGTGACCCTTCCTGGGGCGATGGGAACAGCACAAGAGGCTCGCCGATCTGACCTCCAAATGTGCTGAGTGATCATTATTGGAGGAAGCTCGTGATGGGGAATGGCAGCTAACTGGCAGTGTCCATTTGGTCCCCTGTGGTCATTTGAATCTGGATACCCACTGTACGACGGGTAGTCATGAGAAGAAGCTGGGATGAGATGGTATGACCCAGGTGAAACACTTGGAGATGTTAAAGCAGAATACTTCTTGTGTTGGAGAGACATGCCAGAATATGCAACAGAAGAGCTGTTTTGAACATTCTGTGGCAGGCTTGAACAATGCGATGGCACATTGCTAGGTGGATTAATTGGAGACCCTATGGGTAATCCTGCAGCTGTGTTGGGCTTGCTGAACCGATGAAGACGGACAGGCACATGTGGCATATCTCGATGTTCAAGAGCATCACAAGGACTCCAAAAGGATTGAACGCAGTTCGGAAGAGCTGGCCCAACTCTAATGACATGTGCATCCCTACCGTTGAGCTTGCCACCAAGCATGGACTCCTGGTGAGTTGGATATGAAAAAGAGAAAGAAACTTATGAAGATTGATATTGAATCAGATAGCTCGCAGCATTTCCACCATAGGAGGTGGACTCACTGGAGGCATTCAAAATGTGACAGACTGTCACATCCCAATTATTTCTCGTGATGTACATGCCCACTTCTCCTCAAACCCTAATAGGTTATGCAAATGCCACCCTCGTAAACACACCCACTCTCGCTGCCGATTCTATGCGTACACATGATTCGACAGGCACCTCAGTTTGCATCTATAGAATGGCTGTTGCAGCGCTGTACCATCAATCCAGGATCGCTAATGTGCTGCTGAAAGAGTACGTCCATCGCTTACAGCATGCCCCTGCCATTGGAAGTAGTCATGCAGATGTGTACTCTCATCTTCCAAGTGGAGTTAATATCACTTTACACAAATGTTGGTTTCACTTTACGGGGAACAGCCCTGTGGTGCATGGTCCAAAGGCATGGTTTGAGTTAGGAAAAGGGCTGAAATGGGAGCCAGAACAGGGTTCGCCCACGAGTCCCCTTCGGTGTTCGTTCCATCTTTCTTCTCCCATAATAGGCATTTTAGACCCTCATAATGCAACATACCTTGAAATGGGAGGTTCACTCATATGCTCAAAGGGTGTGTGGCAGAGATTGGCTAAGAGGAGGGGAATGAGGATAAAGATCAAGATGAGGATGCAGAGTGTAGAATACCACTGGACGGTGGTCAAGTGCTATGAAAGAGCCAAAAAAGGTCCTCGGCAGACAAGTCACAAAGGGCGATTTCTAGCCTGTGTTTGACCGCCTGTGTTCAAGCAAATATTACGCAAAACATCTGGCATTGAACTTCATCATGAGATTATACGCGGAGAGGGATAAGGCAGACACGACCAGAGACAGTGCTCATGCCCAGGATAGACAGGGCAGAAGTGCAGATGAAGATGTTCCAGTTTCTACATACAATGGTCCCTCAATAATAGGCCACACAAAGGGCATGTGAACAACAATCGTGCAAATGCTGAAATAGACCGAACGAAAGAAGGGTGAAACTGGATGATGTTTAACAACCATCTATGACATGACCAACTGACCTCTGGTTCGAGGGGGAGTTTTGGATATGATGTCGCCCCAAATGTTGGATTGAGTCCATCAAGACTATAAACTGTATATCATCTAGTGAAGTCCATCACAGCTATGACAACTAGCAATCATCTATGACATGACCGACCGACCTTCCTCCAGTTTGAGGGGGAGATTTAGATATGATGTTGCCCTGAATGTTGGAACAAGTCCGTCATGACTTTAAACTGATGAATTCGACCCAAGTCCATCATGACTATCAACTGAAGAACTTGACCTGAGTCCATCATGACTATAAACTGATGAACTCGACCTGAGTCCGTCATGACTATAAACTGATGAAATGAACCTGAGTCCGTCATGACTATAAACTGATGAAATAAATTGGAGTCCGTCACGACTATAAACTGATGAAATAAACTGGAGTCTATCATGACTATAACTGGAGCTGTCGAGTTTGAGTCTGCTATGACTTTAAACTAGATCAGAGTCCTCTATGACTTTAAACTGGATTGGAGTCTGCTATGACTTTAAACTGGAATGGGGTCGGCTATGACTTTAAACTGGATTGGAGTCCTCTATGACTTTAAACTGGATCCGAGTCTGGTAAGACTTTAAACCGAGCATGGCCATCTTGGGCAGTGATATAGACAATTCATTGGATCACTTGGAACAACACCTGCCGGTTTGGACTCAGGGGGAGTGCTCAGAATTTGGTATTCAGCCTGAATATATCTCACCTTTATCTCTGTGCTTGCACAACCTTGCTTAACTATTACAACCCTTTCACACCACCTTGGCCTTTCAGTACTGTCAAAATTCATCCACCACTTACATTTTTCAATCGTTAGAAGATCAGCTGACCCAGCAAGCTATTGGAGATGGAACGGATGATTTGGACTGAGGGGGAGTGTTAAGGATTTGATATTCAGCCCAAACATCTCTTCTCCTTATTCATAGCAACCAGGACCTGATGGTATTGGAGAGAGGGTATGGGTTCTATTCATTATTCTCTCTGATATCTGCCTTTGATAGGAGTTTGAATTTGCCATTGTATTTTGCAGTTGTGTGACTCTGTGACCTCAGCTCTTTTCTAAGAGACTGAGGTATGAGTTCAGGTTTATTCTCATATTTCATACAATTGTTGACCATTCTTTTAGATAGTATTTCAGGTAGCTAAATACTTCTAATATGAGCTCTTTTCCAAGAGACTGAAATAGTATTTCAGTCCTTATATATAACACAACCACCTGCACCTTTCCGGGACTTTCTGACCATTAGAAGTCTGGAATGATCACTTTCTGTAAATTTGTTACATCAACCTGAAGTTCTGCAATCCCAAACCCCCATGATTCTGTGACCTAGGTTCCACTCCTTGATAAATGACATGCATGATCATCGCATACTTTACTCCCTTGTTCTTCCTTTTCTATAGCCCCTTGTATTCCTTTCTCCCCCTTGTCTTTACTTGGCAAAAGATAGTACAAGGATTAATTACATGTATATAAACCCCCAGTTGACCGGACTATTTGCCAGTACAAATATTGACTTAATCTGCATCGTAGTTTCTGATTCAGTTCTGGTAAACTTTCCAACTTTCCAAAATTAGGGACAGACAATTGAGGAGGGTGCAACACATAAGTTGAAGCCAAGTCCCTTCAACCTCAAACAGTCAAACGACTGGTCATAACAACCTAATACCGTGAATAACTCCAAGTCCCCAGCGCTTCCTGTCTTTCCACCTTTCCATCTCTGTCTGTGAATCTGCGATCCCTAATCCCTTCACCATTAGAGTCTTGACCCCCCTCACGAGAACCCTACAGAAGCCTCCAGAAACCCCTCCAGAAGTAACTAGCTAAGCACCTGATATGTGGATTTAACAGTATATTCATACTCACACTCCTGATCGTCATGAGCTTGAGACCCATCACACATTCATAAGCCCTACAGACAATCACCCAGGCATCCACCCACCATGCATCCATCCCCCAAGAACTGTCTGCCCCTGGACCCAGTTTCCAGACTCCTCAGACCCCAACACACCCTCCAGAACCTTCATCCAACTCTGGATTGGCATGGACCTACACCCATGCTCAAATATGACCAACCCATTCCTCATGAACCACCCCCAAAAAAGAAGAATAATGTAGGACAATATAAAGAAAGAACAATGGGAGAATAAAACAATACACACCATAGTATTTCACCTAGTCCTCTATTATCTATTGGAATGGAAAAGACTTTAAACTGACTTTATGGTGTGAAACTTAACACTCCCCCTCAGTTCAAACTGTCTAGTCCATTCCCAATAGTTTGATGCATCTCTTATGTTCGAAACAATTTAGCACTTTGGTGAAGAAGTTGGCACCATTTTGGGTACCTGAGGTATGTGATGTGAGAACGAGTTTGGACCAGATGAGATCATGCACATAGTGCCACTGGATATCTATATGTTTAGACCAGCTATAAAAGACAGGGTTGTCTGACAAGGAAACTGCCACAGTGTTGTCTGATAAAATGAGAATGGGTTCAATCAGTGAGATGAGAAGTTCCTGGCTTATTTATCTAATCCAAATTGCCTCTTGGCATGCTGCTCCCACTGCATGGTACTCAGCCTCAGTAGTAAAGAGGGAAACAGACTTCTGTCTCTTTGATTTCCAGGTGATTGGACCTCCAGCAAGCATAAATATATAACCACTTGTGGACTTTTGATCATGGGGGTGCTCAGCATAGTTTGCATTACAGTAGCCCCATGTGGTCATGTGATCACGTTCAACTCCCCCTGCTTCCAGCTCTTTCCTGTACACAATTCCTCTATTTGTTGAGCCTTTTAGATATTGAAGAACTTGCTTTCCAGCATTCCAGTCAAAATGAGATGGATTTTTGTTAAATTGCGATAGGAATTGTGTGATATATGTTATGTTTAGGCATGTAGACATTGCCATATATGTGAGAGATCCAGTTAGAGCCTGATATTCTCTGACATTCTCATAGGGGTTATCTTCTTTGTTCAGGAGGTGAGAACCCTTGTCTACAGGAGTTACAACAGGGTTGCAGTCATTCATTCTAAACCTTTCAAGAAGAGTCTTGATATATTCTGGTTGAGAAAGCTTCAATGTTCCAAGGTGAGCATCTGTCAAGTACACGTACTGAGACCCATTTATTTGGCAGTGCCGACCAAGCAGCCACCCTGTGTTCATGTCCAAGTGACCACGCTACATGCATATCACTTGGTATGCCAGTCTTGGCTCGGCACATCCACCACCCATATGCCTACTCCCCACCCCTTGGTCTGCCTCACCTCGGGACTTCCTGCCCTTGTGTTATCCTTGGTTACAGCCCTTGTTTTATAGTCGGGCACTTCCTATTGTCCTATCCTCGGCCATATTCCTATTATCCTATCTTTTATTGTTCTATCCCCATTTTGCATTCCTTCATTCTAATTTTACTCATTGTGGACAATAACCATATGCTCTGCATACCTTGTTGTCTCACATTCCTTATTCCACATGTTGTCTCTTAAACCTATATAAGTAGGACATGCATGTACATATTTCCTCATTCTGGGTATCGACTAGGCTTAGGCCCTTTGTCAAGTACACGTACCGAGGACCCAATAACTCGGCAGTACTGACTAAAATACTCCATTAGCAACCAGGTACGAACCATTCAATGAGTTGGCCTTGGTCAGACGCACATATCGGTCATACCCCTCATTCCTACGCCCACTCCTCACTCCTCGGTCCGCCTCACCTCGGCACCTCCTGCCCTTGTGTTATCTTCAGTTATGGCCTTGTTTTACAATCGGGCATTTCCTATTGTGCTAGGGCACATCCTATTATTCTGTCCTTTATTGTTCTATTCCCGTCTTACATCTCTTATTCTAATTTTACTCGTTGAGGACAACAACCACATGCTTTGCATACCTTGTTGTCCCACATTCCTTATTCCACATGTCGCTTCTTAACCTATATAAGTAGGACATGCATGTACATACTTCTTCATTCTGGGTATTGACTAGGCTTAGGCCCTTCTACCTTCTTCTCTTCTGTTAAGTCCTTGACTCGGGCTGGCATCTTCAGCATCCCCCTGAGTATCTGTCTGTCGCAAATACAGTGGCACGCACAGCAAGTAGGGCGCAACGCACGAGTAGGTTGAAGCCAACGCCACTACTCTTGGCCTGCAGGACTTGGCCATAGTCTGCCTGACCTTTTGACAACACCCTTCGGCAGTACCAAAGTCCGTCAGTATCTGACTCCTGACACCCTTCTACCTTCTTCCCCTCTGTTAAGTCCTCAACTTGGGCCAGCATTATCAGCATCCCCCCGAGTACCTGTCTGTTACAAATCAGTGGCACGCACGGTAAGTAGGGCACAACACACAAGTACGTTGAAGCCAACGCCACTACTCTTGGCCTGCAGGACTTGGCCATTGTCCACCCGACATCCTTTGGCAGTACCAAAGTCCATCAGTACCCGAACCCTGACAGTATACCCAGAATCAAACTACTTCTGTGCCATACTCCTTACTATCATGACCTCACAAGATAATAGCAGCAGCAAAAACATGTCAAAGAACGAGGACAGCAGAAATCTCCAGTCCAATGAACCCAAGTACAACAAGATCCTCAGAAAGAATGGCAAGCTCCTCCCAACCGAATGACAAAGACACAGAGACAACAACTTGTGTCTCTTTTGTGCTGCCAAAAACCACAAAATCACTGGGTGCCCAAAAGCATTCAAAATCTGCATGACCACCATGCCCAATCCCATCCTCTAGGCAGCTAATGCCTTGGATGCTAATGCTGAGGACTCAGCAACAGCAACCGAAAATTGAAAATTGCCACCCATTGTCCTTTAAGCACACCGAGAGTTTCGTTGACTCGGTTGATGCCAGTAGTGAGGATTAGATCAATGCTGCTACGTATTCCTCTGCTCCTCATTTTATTTTATTTTTCCCGTCATCTGACTTGGGCACCAAATGTCCTTGGCAACCGATCTTACATGCCTGATAGAATTAGCAATTTTTCACAACTACCCTTTTACTTCACTTCTGTTTGGAATTTTCTAATCCAGTACTGCAAAAATTTGGTCATTACTGAACACACAGACATGTTACTAGATCTTCCGTCTGGACAATTTCAGTCCACCCATCCATCAGTCATGTCACTAGATCTGTCGGTCAGCAATATTCGGGCACAACTTGCTCCCCTGCTATAATCTGTTGATTAACAGGGTATTGGGCAGTATGATAATCTGTCAAGCCACTAACATTTTTAGGTGCATCCTGATGGCCTTGGTCCAGGCAGCTCTTGCCACTGTTCCAAAAGCCTCACCGAGGATCCTGTTCCATTGCTGGAAGCTTTGCCAATAGCCCTAGTCATTGCAACTGCCTTGTACATGCTTGTATACCAGAACAGCTGGCAAGTTTTTGGCTGGGACCTCTCGGTCAGTGTCGTCATTTGGCGTGTTCAGCCAAGGTTTTTTCCATCTGTCCCCATCCATTCCCATTCATTCACTCTATATATGCACATCATATGCCTTTATGACCCTTCTCTGTTCTTCTTGGCTAGAGGCTGACACCTTTAGTAGACGATGGGATGTCTCCCTAAAAGGGAGGGGTGGCAACTAGCTAGATATACTTCAAACTATGCAAACTCCCCTCCCAAAGATATCCCTCTCCCAATAAAACCACTCTATGCCCCGTCTTTCACTTTCTCCATTCCCTCAGTCCCCCTCTTACATTTCCCGAATCCACTCTACTCACAATCTTACAACTACTCTTACTCCTGAATACGTCCCTCATTTTCCACCATCAACCTCTACTCCCTCCACAAACATCCCAACACTCCATTTCCGACATCACAAAACCCTCACATCCATTGCAGTCCTTCCGCCACCAATATACCACATCTGAATCTGCCGAGCACCTTGGCACCTTCAACTTGTTCTTTTTCCTTATTTCCTTTACCCTTCACTCATTCAAAATAATAATAATAATAATAATATATATCTTTCTCTTAGTTTACTTCAACATCATCTTCCTCATCTCCCCCCTGCTTTTCCTTCCCCTCCCCATCTTGTAACCCATTCCTCAACTCCTCCAACAGTTCTGGATCTCTCAAAAATCCTGAACCCTTCTTGAGGAGGAGCAACAACGTGTTCTCCATCCAATGCATCCTCTTGATAAGCTCCTCAAACATCTCCTCTGTCCTCTCTATCTTCTCCGTCTTTCCCATCTTCCTAGCCCACTTCCGTCCCAATGCCCCAGCCAGCAGCACCTCCACAGTAGAAATCCCACTTGGCTTCTGGGTACAGGCCCATCCCGGCCTCTTACTCGGAGGGTCCACCTCCACATCAGCCTCCTCACTCTCCGGTTCGGTTACCTCTGCACCCCCTTCTGGGTTTTGAACCACCAGGGAAATCCCGTTCCAGGTCGAGTTGTTGTTATGCTAAAAGAAACATGTCAATAAGCTGGAATATAAAAAAAAATCACACTACCACTCACCTGCATACCCCCTCCCCATCCTCTCAAACTCAGCCCCTTGCTGGGCCCTGCCTCTGCATTCTTACCCCTCTTCTGCCCAGGAGCCTTTGGGACTCCTGAGGTACTGGGGATTTTTGTCCATCTGGCCGTTCCAGCCTCTTGATCTTTGGCCTCTTGACTGACTTCTGCATAATCCACAGTCACCCATATCACCAGTACTAGCCTCCCAGTGGTGACCGTCTTGTTAAACGCCAGTTCAACCGTCCCTACTGTAACATCCTCCTCACCCACCCCATCTGCACCCTCAGTGGCTTGTTGCGGCTCCCACCTCACACTCCCTGCCTCTTCCCGGGTATGCCCATGGTCGATCAATGTTCCTGCAGGCCCCTGCTCGGCATTGACAATCTCAGCATCCATTGTGTTTCGAGTTCTACATCTGATAGGGTGGGATGATACAGTGATGCTGATAAAAAAAAAGTCTAGGGACTCCCCAATCAACCCCTATGCCGTTACATTTAGGTGTCCCAAACTCTAATGTTTAATTTCCAGCTTCAGGGGTTCAGCCTCTAGAGGGGGGATACTGTCAAGTACACATACTGAGACCCATTTATTTGGGAGTGCTGACCAAGCAGCCATCCTGTGTTCACATCCAAGTGACCATGCCACATGCATATCACTTGGTATGCTAGTCTTGGCTCAGCACATCCACCACCCATATGCCTACTCCCCACCCCTTGGTCTGCCTCACCTCGGGACTTCCTGCCCTTGTGTTATCCTTGGTTACAGCCCTTGTTTTATAGTCAGGCACTTCCTATTGTCCTATCCTCGGCCATATTCCTATTATCCTATCTTTATTGTTCTATCCCCATTTTGCATTCCTTCATTCTAATTTTACTCATTGTGGACAATAACCATATGCTCTGCATACCTTGTTGTCTCACATTCCTTATTCCATATGTTTCCTCTTAAACCTATATAACTAGGACATGCATGTACATATTTTCTCATTCTGGGTATCGACTAGGCTTAGGCCCTTCTACCTTCTTCCACTCTGTTAAGTCCTCGACTTGGGCCAGCATCATCGGCATCCCCCCAAGTACCTGTCTGTTGCAAATCGGTGGTATGCACGGCAAGTAGGGTACAATGCATGAGTACATTAAATCCAATGCTAATACTCTTGGCCTGCAGGACTTGGCCATTGTCTGCCCAACATCCTTTGGCAGTACTGAATTCCATCAGTACCCGAACCCTGACAGCATCCCAGGTTACCAGGATCCCTAGAACTTTGAATGGACTCAAACTGCAAGACATTCGCCGAATCCCGTTGATGCCACCACCGTGACCAGCCACCATGACCACCATGACCACCATGACCACCATGACCACCATGACCACTACAACCACTATGACCACCATGACCACTACAACCACCATGACCACCACAACCACCATGACCACTACAACCACCACAACCACTATGACCTCTATAACCACACTGACCATGACCCCCAAGCCTCTGACACAAAAAACACCATTAATTCTGAATCAAAATATACAAGCACTATCAGTCATCACTGTAAAACAGGGAATGCTCCAGATCAAAATTGGAAGGATCCAGCTGACGGAACAAATCCACCCCCTTCATGTCTCCTCCACTGCTTGACTCCGGCACTGGAACCACCACTTT
This sequence comes from Gomphus sp. MG54, assembly GCA_003314385.1. NCBI lineage: Eukaryota > Fungi > Basidiomycota > Agaricomycetes > Gomphales > Gomphaceae > Gomphus > Gomphus sp. MG54. The sequence goes on along the minus strand of QLPG01024311.1, from coordinate 800 downwards.
AGGAATCGGCCCTGCCGTCAGCACTACAACCCCCAAAACCACCTCTTCAGTAGAATGCCCTGTCACAGGTGCCAAACTCTCCACACCACACACCAGGTCAACCAGTTAGATAGACTGCCCTGCTCTGGGTGTCACATCTTCTACACTAGTGATTGGCATGGGTAATCCCTGGGTATTTTGTGCCTACCTGTACCTGTACCCGAGAATACCCATATCCTTAGCAATGAATAGCGGGTTTTTGCGGGTATGGGTACAGGTACCTGCAGGTTTAACGGGTATTGCTGTTACCTGTGACCCACAATGGGTATTGTTCTTACCCGTGGGTTCAGGACAGAGCTGCAGACAATGCTACAACTGCCTTCAACCTCAGGACATTACCTGAAACAGTGCACAAAAAAGTGCTCAACCCAAAGCCAAAAAGTCAGAATGGTATTGGGGTGTATCTACAGATGGCATATAAAGTATACACTCAACATTCCACCAGACATTGCCATACGTGCCGTATGCGCCATACGTGCCATATGCGCCATACGTGCCATACGTGCCATACGCACCGTACTACGTGCCGTACACATTGTATGCACCGTATGCGCCATATGCGTCATGCGCCCCATATGCGCCATATGCATCATATGTGCCATATGTGCCGTATGTGCTGTACACATCGTACGTGCTGTATGCGCCGTACACATCATATGTGCCATATGTGCCATATGCATCGTACGTGCCATATGCACCATATGCTGACAGTAAAGCGACCGATCTCAACCATGTTCCAAATCAGACTCCGTCGGCGCTCA
>QLPG01024307.1:0-10188 GCA_003314385.1 Gomphus sp. MG54 | reverse complement strand
TTGCTAAACTTTTTTAGAGCGCACAAGACGCCAAAATGTTGGCCAAACGCACCCTCTCAGAGAGAGACAAAATGTTTTGAAGAGATGAGTGGAATGACTCAACTTCACCGCGTGCAAGAGTTTCCCCCTGCTCTGTGAGTTGAGCTTGAGTAGGTTTCCACAGCACAACTTGTTTTTTGTTTGCCTCACCTCCATCGTGGTTTTTGTCCGAAGGGGATCCGTCCCAAGCACGTTTCATGGTGGACGTCCCAGTGGATGTGAACAGAGAGTGGGCCTGAGTCTTAGGCGGCTCAGGTAAGGCCTTAATAGAGTCAAGGGGAGAGGAGGATGGAACAGCAGGAGATCTGCTGTGTGAAGAAAATTCTGTTTCACCAGAGGCATGATTAGGATTAGAAGAGAGAGGAGAGAGAGGAGGATCAGGAGTGATGTCCAGCCAATGCCAGGTATTGACAGGGTACTGGAGGCAGTTGACCCTGGCCTGAGCGATCCACACAGCGAGACGACGAGAGTTTTCTTGCCACAAGTCAATGTGCTCCATAAGAAGGTTCTGAGAGTCAGGGAGGAGTAAGAAATTAGAGAGGAGTTGGTCGCGAGAGGGAATGGGAGGAGCGACCATCTTGATTTCCTTGAGTTTGTCCGCCGGAATGTAACTAGGGATTGGCTCCTGAGCGGTCTCTCTGTCCCATCTGTGCGCAGCTGAATAAATGTATCTGGTTTTCATTTTTAAGCTCTCCCAAAAAACAGGAGGCCAGGTCTGCACGAAGGACAACGTATTGGCTGAGAGGAGGTTGAAGTGGTTTGAAATTGGTAGTGCAAGGTCTGTAATAATCAAAATTGGATGAGTGTTGGAAAGGGGCGGTGTCAGGACTCGGTACTACTGAGGGTACTGTCAGAACCGGCCAAGTCCTGCAGGCCGGTCAGGGTGGCTTGGCTTCAATGTACTCGTGCATTGCGCCCTGCCTCCTGTGCATGCTACTAACTTGTAACGAGAACAGATACTCAGGCAAATGCTGAGGATGTCAGCCTGAGCAAGGACTTCTGAACAGAAGGAGGAGAGTAGGGAGGCATAAACCTAGTTGATACTCAGACTGAGGAACTATGTACACATATCAACTACTTATATAGGCTGAGAGGCAGAATGTGGAATAAGGGTGGCATAAGACATGGAAAAAAGAATAAGGTATGAAGACCATGTGGAGGTATAATCCACAACGATTAGAATAGAATAATGAGAGGGTAAGACAATGAAATATAAGTGGTGAGATTGTGGGAAAGAAATAGAACAATAAGGAATGGCCGAGAATAAAACAATAGGGCCATGAGTGAGTGGCAGGGAATAGTGAACGTCCCGTGGGTAAATGAGTGAGGGGAAAAGGAAGGGAGTGTAGGGATGATACAGAATAGGGGTTGGGGAAAAGGATAATGAACCGGGTGATAAACTGGGTGTACTGAACCAAAACCATACGCCATGGAATGATGTGAGTGGGGGTCGGTTGGTTGGTACTGCCGAATAAATCAAAGCATGATGTATGGTCATGACAGGCAGCTGTGGCATGGACAGGCCCTTGGACAGTGTGGATTCCGTGTTTGATGAGATAGAAGTCAAGGTGAGTAATGGGTGGATAAAGAGCCATGAGTGGAGAGGGAGCAGCTAAGTTTTTCCGAGTGAATATATGACTTTTAAGAATTTTTTGCTGATAATAGGTGTTGGTTTTTAAGGAAGTGAGACAAGGGGAAGAGTAGCCAAGCAAAATATAATTGAGGGCATTGCCGGTCCTGTCTCAAACGTGAGTGTCTGATCGTTCACGTCCATCCCATGCGTCAAGTAGATCCGGCGCATTCTTCAACTGGCAACACGTCAGCCATTCGTTGGATGTGGATTCATATCCTGTAAAGCACACCAGGAACTCCTGGATATGGCGGCCATTATGCGCTTTCCTCCAGCGATCGTGCAGTATCCGTTCGACCTCAAATTCAGGGAGGGCGTCGAGGTCCGCACAGGTGAGCGATCATTTTAGGCGCTTGCCGAATGCCATATCGGGAACGTGGTATGGTTCCATGTGGGCCACATTCAAAACAGGGTGAATGCCATAAGATTGAGGCATCCTAAGTCGATAAGTAGTAGGACTTAACTTCTGTAGTATTTCAAATGGGTCATCATACTTCATTTGTAGCTTTTTTCCCAATCCTTTTTGAGATTTTAATAATTGTAAAGAATGTGGATTTATTAATACTTTATCTCCTACTTCAAATTCAAAAATGATTCTTCCTTTATTATATATTTTTTGTTGAGCGACTTGGGCAAATTGTAAGGACTGTTGGGCCTGATTTCTATAAGTCTGGAATTCTTCTGTAAATTCTGAAGCCTTGTCACTTTCAGAAATGTGTTGAGAATTCTCCAGGTGATTAAAATGTTCTGCACTCATATCTGGTCTAACAACCCTGTCTTTGGATTGATGTAAAAATCCATTGGGAGACAGAGGATGAAATCCATAGAGTAGAAAAGAAGGTGAAAATGATGTGGATGAATGTGGAGTGTTGTTATATGAAAAAGCCAGGGGGTGTAATATATTGGACCAATTATTACAAGCTGGATTGATGTTATAGCCCATGCTTCCAACAACCCACACTAACCCCCACAACCACCCGCCTCCGCTCCGAGACCTTTCCGACCAAAAGGATGAAGGATTATTTTCCATAGTTCCCGTTCCCGACAAGTCCGACCGAGAAACCGCGTTCATGCTCCCATTCCCTTCACGACCGAAACACCATCTCTGAGTCCGTCTCCGACCGAAGACTCAATACTTTGATAACTGACGCGCAGGACCATCGCATACCTCACTCCCTTGTTTTCTCTTTTATATTGACCCCTTGTACTCTCCTTCTCCTTGTTTTATAACCGGCAAAGATAGTACAAGGATAGTCACATGTATATAGTCTGCCAGTCGACTGGACTGTTCGCTAGTACGAATATCAACTTAGTCCACCCATCTAGTTTCCGATTCATTTCCGGTAAACTCCCATCCCCTCTCCGAAATTAGGGACAGATGGTCGAGGAGGGCGCAACACATAAGTTGAAGCCAAGTCCCTTCGACCTCGAACACCTCAGTGACCGGATTGAACCAATCCGTGACCAACCCTAAGTTCCCGGCACTTCCGCCCCCATTCGTAGTCCGTCTGACTCCGCCTTCAGTCCTCGGCCCTGTCATAGACTCCACGCCAACCCGGATAAGTCCCTCCGGGAGTACTAGCTAAGCACCTGACATGCGGACTTAACAATTGACATATGACCTTATTGCTGTCTCCAATATCTGGTTCATAATCTCTGTCTGTCCATCTGCTTGAGGATGATAAGCAGTGGTGAGACTACGTTGAATATTCATCTGCTTGCACAATTCCTTCCAAAAACTGCTTGTCCACCGGGAATCCCTGTCAGAAATGACCTGTCTAGGAAGTCCATAATGTGTGACAATATTCTTAAAGAATAACTGTGCAGTTCCTTCTTCATCTACAGTGCTATTGGTTGGAATGAAGGTTGCATACTTGGTAAGCTTATCTATAATAACTAAGATAGTATCATAACCATTACTCTGAGGAAGTTCAGTTATGAAATCCATTGTCACTGTTTCAAAAGGCCTGCCTGGGATAGGCAAAGGCTGTAGCAAACCAATGGGAGCATGCTTCCTAGGTTTTGCTTTTTGACAAATGTCACAGCTTATAACAAATTTCTTGACATCTCTACTCATTTTGGGCCAATAATAAGTAGAAGCTAATTTGTTATAAGTTCTATGGAATCCAAAGTGAGCACCCTCAATGATTTCATCATGAACTTCACTGAGTAATTTGTGGCTTGTTCACTGGAGGGAACACATAGTCTGTGATTGCCATTCCAATCTTCAAAGTAGAGGAGGCCATTGTCATCCTCAAAGAATAGAGGTTGCTTGGGTGTAACCCAATTGGATTCTTGCCTCAATTATTTAATAACTCTACTAAAGTATGGGTCTTTTGAATAGGCTTTAGCAAACCCTTGAGCTTCTTCTGGAGAAAGACTGATGACTAAATTATAATTCCTGGCAGTGATGAATGACACAGTCAAGGAATCTCCCAAGTCAGAGTCAGTTTCAACAGAAGTTGAATAGGTTTCTGCCAATACTCTCAAGTTCTCTTCTTCATAATCAGCCATTAACTGCAGAGTTCTGGCTTCAAAATGAGGAGAAATCTCAGAGTAAAGTTCCGTCAAGGAATCTTGTTCAGAATCCATGATGGTAGGTATGGAGTTATCCGACAATGGTCCATCCTGGAAAGGTATGTTACGCCTAAGCCTGGAGATTGGATCCACATTGGAATGAACTCTTCCCACTCTATAGACGATTTTTAAATCAGGGTAGGCTGCAAAGACAGTTCCCCAAGTTAATAACCTCCGATTAATGTTCTGGAAGGTTTTACTCCAAATAAGAGCAGCATGATCAGTGATGGCAATAGTCTTCTCCCCTTCAATGTAAGGTTGAAATTTTATCAAGCCATCCCTTAATGCAAGGGTCTCTCTTTCAGTAGGAGAGTAATTACATTCTGCTGGCTTCAAGGTTCGAGACCAATAAGCAATTACTCTTTCTACAAGAACCGTAGTATTCTCAAAATCCTTATCCCAATCTCCAGGTTCATGGATAGTTTCATCCTTAGAGACTGAAATAACCATTTGAGGAATAGGATTTCTGCTCTCAAAAGCAGCTTTAAGCTTATCATAAGCTTTGGTACCCTTGAGGTCTCGGATTTTGATAGGTTGTATTTGCTGTAATATGGCAGCAATGCCAACATCACAAGCATCTGAATACACTCTATATCCAAGTCCAGGGATAGCATAGGCTCTGACTGGTACACTGACTAGTGCAGTTTTAGCCAATTCAAATGCTTCCTTTTGTGAACTTCCCCACTCCCAAGTTGAATTCTTTTTCAACAACTCAAATAAGGGAGCTACAATCCAGGCATAAAATGGCATATATGATGAGAAGTACACCATCATTCCTAAGAATGTTTATAGTTCATGAACATTTTTGGGCTCAGATAAGTCGAGTATAGCATCAACCTTTTCTTTGTGTGTGGATAGACCAAGTCTAGATACTTTTTGTCCTAACAGCAAAAGAGACTGATAGGCCAGATGAGTTTTTGATGGTGCCAAAGTGATTCCTGACTGTTCAATGGCATTAAACACTTTATCTAAGTGATTCAAGTGTTCTTTGAATGTCTTGGAATATATGACTATGTCATCAATGTAGACTAGAGCAAATATCCACAGGAATGGAGCTAACACTCCTTGCATAACTCTTTGGAATATAGCAGGACCATTTCTGTAGCCAAAAGGCATATGTCTGAATTGATATGAGTCCTGAAGGCGGTTTTTTCCTTGGCATCATCTGACATGATGAGCTGAGTAAATCCAGCCAATGCATCCAAGGTAGAAAGCCAACGTGACCCTGTAAGAGCCTGCAAAATGGCATCTTGTCTGGGAAGAGGGAATTCATCAGGCACAACAACCTCATTGAGTTTCCTGTAATCTATGCACATTCTAGGTTTTCCATTACGATAAGCTATAAGTGCAGGGGAATCCCATGGGCTTTTGGATGGTTCAATGACTCCAATACTGAGCCAAGTATCCATTTGCTTGTCAATGATTTCTCTCTTGGCAGGGGAAGCATTATAAGGTGGAAGTGAAATTTCCTTAGTTCCAGGTCTCAAGTTAATTTCAACCTTTGCATTATAATTCCCAAGTCTGCCATCTAGACCAAATGCTTTTTTATGAGAAAGGACAACCTCCTGGAGTGCTTTTCTATTAGATTCACTAATCTCAGGGGAGAAATCAAGTTCTTCTAACAGCTTGGACTCAGGAATATCTTCCTCAGGGAGTTCTTGAGCTTTGGGACCCCCTTGAACTGTTTCTCCCTCACTTTCTGAAGCAACTGATGCAGGTGTATTGCTAGCCTCCATATTTTGTTGAGCAAGTGCTCTAATAAGAGTAGCATATGCATTGCAAGAGTCAAGTTGCTCCTTGCCCATTTTATCAGGTCTATCAAGCCAATTAGAAGGATTTCTAGCATGGCCCAATAACTGTCCCTGATGGATAGTAATGGGTTGTTTGGAAAAGTTACACACATGAAGCCTTGGATTATCACGAGACACGAAGGAGTTGGTAATCCCATAGAAATCTTCTAAACCTCTGTTAGAGTGGAGTATCTTTTCAACAAATACTTCATTACTGTTTCCAGGAAAATGGATGGATACTGGAATGAGAGAGGCAGATTCAGGTGGAATCATCACTGGGTGAAGAGCTCTCACACTAGGATTAGCAATTCTAGCTCTCTGCTTCTTTCTAGACTTCTTAAGACATCTATGTGCTTTAAACTTAGAGGTCAAAGAAGCTAGTTCAGGAAGCACCCTGACTTTGAACGCATGTCCATTGTCATCCTGCAAAGGAGTACTGACTGAGTTTTCAATTCTGGTTTTTCTACCAGAGTTCCTGAACATTAGATATTGATCAGGTCCTTCTCTGATGAGAGAAATTGAATATTGATCTGCAAAGTCATTCCCTAAGATGATTGGCATGGTCATGCCTTTAACAACATAGGCTTCAATCTCAATATGGACTGGGCCCAAGTCTGTGTCAAAGTATAAGGGTATAGTGACATATCCCGCAACTTTTGAAGTGCCAGTAACTTGTACCAAGTTAATCTTCTGGCCAGTCTTAATCCTAGGAGGATTATCCATAGCACTAAGTGCTTTTTGTGAGATTAAGGAGATGTCTGATCCAGAATCCGCTACAAGAACTTGTGGATTCTTTCCATATTCTCCTACCCAAACATTTGCAGTTGTTGCAGAAGATCCCAAGAATGCACAACCCGCAGGCCTGGACATAAGTCTCTTGAGTTTAATCAAGGAATTAGGTGCCCAACTAGTGAGTTTAGAAGATCTTAAGAAAGTAGCAACATGTTTGGAGTCATGCATCAATCTTCTCTTTTCTTGGTGAGTTTTGGGTTTAAACTCTGCCAGAGCAGAATTAGATGATGTTTGACCATCTGAGTTCTTGGATCCCCCCAGTCTAGACATGCTTTCTAGAAGACTCATGGCTGGTTTGGCAAACTGACAATGTGCTTCAGGGGACTGAAGAGGTTCTGGAGAATCTTCCTGAGCAGGTTCAGATTCTTCTTCAGTTGAAGTCACGGAGCTAACATGAGCCAGTTCCAGGTCTAAATCCTCATCAGATTCATGAAGAGCTTCATAATACAGATCCTCATAAGAAACATCTGTATTAGCTTCTTCAATTGAAGGAGCAGCAAAACAAGAGTGGGCAGGACGAGATCCTGACTTAGCATGTTTGCACTCATTATCCCAGTGCTTACTGTTTCCTCTGCAGGGTCTAGCTCCTTGGAATCATCTTTAGGGAACTTAGAAGAACCAAGCTTGGATGACCATCCAACCAGATGAGATCTAGAGTCTCTAAAAGATCCTTTAGATTCAAATCTAGATTTGGACTGCAAGGCATTTTCCAAATTCCTAAGACGTCTCTCCATGTTATCACCAGAAGTGAAAGGAGGATGAGACAAAGACTCCTCATGGTATTTGATAGCAGATTGGACCTTGACAGCATCAGAACACCTATGTGCATCTATGACAGTATGCCAATAAGATGGTGCTCCATTCATGACTTCCATAATAAGTTCTGAATCAGACAGTTTACTGACTAGTCTCAGCAATTCTGCCTTTCTAACGTAATACTCGCTAGGAGATTCATTAGAATGACCAGACTCTCTGAAAGTCGCATGATTTGCTCTTGCTTTCTGTCTATCCAACCAGGCTCTATTCATGTAATAAGCCCCAATTACATCTCTGATTGATTTCCAATCTTGAGAGGCTTCCTCATGATAAGACAATGGCAAAGAAAAGAACCATCTCTCAGCTCCCTTCCTAAGTCTTAATGGGATAATTTCACCCAATTGTTTAAAGACTGTGGCAGAGCGTTGAGCTAAGTGATTCACTTTGAGAATCCATTGTGCCAATGTATCAGGATTGCCATCCCATTCAGGGACAAGATCAGGATGCAATTTGTTGTCAAAGTAAGCTTCAAGCTTGCTTGAATTGACATTATGATCAATCGCCAATTTTCCACTTTTATGACCATCCCCCCTGTCTGGAGTACGGCCACCAACATTTCCACTACCACCATCTGGAGGACCAGAATCAGGAGGACCTGAACCTCTAGGTCTACCAGGTAGATTACTTCTGCTCCCAGGAGAGAAATTAGAAGGTCTAGGTTGGTGAGGAGTGGGTGATGGATTTGTAGAGTCATCATCATCATCAGGGGGATCACCTCCAGGAGGTGGGGCCCCTCCAGAAACTCCGTAAGTCCTGTCAGGAACTTCCACAGTTTCAGGGATGCTGAAGATGGTTTTCCTTCTAGCATGACCAGGTGCTTGGAACAATTCTTCCAAACCATCAGACCTAGTAAGCTTAGTGGGATTCTGATTGTAAGGGGAATTAGAAACCAATGAAGGTCTAGGTCCACAATTGTAGACTGTAGATTGTCTTCTTTTAACCTGATCATGAGAGATAGGATAATTGTATTCCAAGTCACTCTTAGGAAGTTTGGAAACCTCCTTGGAAGTGTAAGTGGAAACTGGTTCTGGAGCCTCCTTCATAATTGTAGACAATTGTGAAGGTGAATCATGCTCTGAAGCATGAGACTCAGAAAGAGTTTGAACTTTGGCTTCCATAAAGCGCAAGTCTGCAGCCAACTTTCTTTCTAAGATTCTATGGGCAGCAATGTAGCGCATACAAAAAACTTCAGGGTCAGACATCATTTCTGATGGATCTGAGAAAGCTATTGAAGATAAATCTTCTTTAGCAGGTCTCCATGCCCCTTTGGCTTTAGCAACTACATCCCAATGGAATGCTAGGAAGTTTTCTACATCCTCTTGCAAAGTCACGCAAATGACTTCCAGGTCTTTAGCTCTCCACAAAGAGTCTGTAGACCACTCTAAAGGCAAATGTGGAATAGCAGGGGGTTTAAGACACATCTGTTGCAGCATTTCTTTATGGTCTACAGCGAGACGGGATAATGCATCTTGCAACATCTGATACTTGTATGGCTCAATGTAATAGCCAATTTCACTGCTATCAGCAACTCGCCCTGGCACAGCAAGTAATACTGAGTCAAGTATAGCCAATTCTTCTTTGAAGTGCCCATCTGCTAAGCGAGAAAATGATCTAAATGCTGGCACATTTGTACGATCAAGATATGTCTCTGCAATGCTAAGCAGTGCATCTCTTCTCAGAGAAAGTGAGCTATTAGCTTTAACTTCCTTCTGTCTACCCGCAGTTTTGAAGTCTTTAGAAGACTTCTGTGGGACAAGATAGACATTCTGAAGAGGTCCTATTAATAGGGGCTCATCAAAAGTCGATGGAATAGGCAGCTCTGAGACTGAAGAATGTTCTCGGAAACCCACCTTGCATGCTTGATTGTATCAGCATCTGTTCACAGCTACCCCTTTATTTTGCTATACAAATCTTGATCCAGTACTGCTAATTCGGTCATCACTGAATATATAGACATGTCTACTAGATCTTCCGTCCAGACAATCTCCATCCACCCATCTGTCTGTCACATCACTAGATCCATCGGTCAGCAATATTCGGTCACAACTTGCTCACCCACTATAATCTGTTAATTAACAGGGTATTGGGAAGTATTATGTTCTGTCACACCACTAATGCATCTCGATAGCCTTGGTCCAGTCAGCACTTGCCACTGTTCCAAAAGCCTCACCCAGGATCCTGTTCTGTCGCTGGAAGCTCTGCCAATAGCCCTAGTCAATGCGGCTGCCTCGCGCATGCTTGTATACCAGAATGGCTGGCAAGTTTTTAGCTGGGACCTCTCGGTCAGCGGTGCCACTTGGCATGTTCAGCCAAGGTCTCTTCTGTTGGAATCTTCAATGGCTCTAGCAATTTCCTCTCCTAGCTCCTCATCAGAGAGGCCCGAGAGCACTGGATTGTTACGATCAGATTGGGCAAGTTTGAGGTCAAATCACATATTGTGGAATGGTGTTTTAGGGTCAGGAGTTAGCTGTGGGACTGGCAGAGGGGGTGAGGTAAGGACATCTGCATAGGTGCATTTCCCAGTGGGTTGTATGGTGTTTGGAA